>JACEEZ010004549.1:0-11562 GCA_016584305.1 Chionoecetes opilio | reverse complement strand
AGCATAAACCCTCAAAACCTCGCCAA
Source organism: Chionoecetes opilio (assembly GCA_016584305.1). Taxonomy (NCBI): domain Eukaryota; kingdom Metazoa; phylum Arthropoda; class Malacostraca; order Decapoda; family Majidae; genus Chionoecetes; species Chionoecetes opilio. The sequence continues at coordinate 11,536 of JACEEZ010004549.1, read as the reverse complement.
AGGCCAGCTTTTCCAAAGCTAAAGGCTGGGAGATGGTCCCCCCTTGGGTTCTTTCCAGCCCCCATCCTTTTCACAACAGGTCGTGCTCCGTGGATTGACTGCACGATGGCTCCCAAACTCCTCTGATCTCGTGTGAAATCTGAAGGAACTTTAATCATTTCACAGGATTTCCCTAACCCACCTTAGGTGAGGCACCCAAACAGGATGCGCGACCGAGATTACGAAGTGGCTACTCGCTTGGTGCCACTCCCCAGCCGGCCCTGCCCCCCGCTCCCCCCACCTCCCCCCCATCATCGTTCCCTCTCCCGGGAAAACACACCCCCTTCAGAGCTCGTGGATATTTCCCTGAAGGAATTTAGGATGTCTGGTTGACGAGGAACGTACGAGTCAGGCCACTCAAGCCGATGACAGGCCTACCCATGGGGGATCCCTTGAAGGAAACGCCATACCCTTCGCGATCCTTACACCCCGTTGATCCCCCTTGTTACCGCGATGGGGTGAGGCAAGAGTTGGGTCTAGGTGCCCCTTCATTTTTCCTCCCCGGCACGATCCGCCCCCCAGGGTGCCCCCCCCTCTCTCCCTTTTCCAAGCCCAATGGTGGTGTCAGGATCACCACCACCTGTCTAAACTGAACAAAGGGGTTCCGGCCGCGATCCCTCACCCACGCCCTTCCGGCGATTCGTAGCGTGACCCAAAGGGCACGCTTTTCTCCAAGGTAAAACCGTTTTGTGGCTACGGGAAAATTGACTCGCTGGGAAACCCGCCACTGACGACTTTCATCCACCTTACGGCCGTTTCAGGTACCGCCGGGGCCCCAATGGGTTTTGTGCTACTGGAGCCCTTTCTGCCCCCGGGTGACATGCCCCCAAAGTGTGATTACTGTGTGAAGGTTGTCCGACACCTTCTATCGACAGGACTACTCCGCACACTTACTCCCCGTCCACGAAGTATTGTCAGATGCCGTAATATGAATTACCCTCAACGCGGGCAATTTGTTCTCGCCCAACCTGCGTATTCTTTTGTGGTCGCTGAGGCAGCATCAAGTCCGTCAAAAACCTTCCTGAAGGGACCCATCAGGCAAAATCGACTGCAAGGACTTTGACCCCGGGCTGCTGGAGCTCCGCAATGCTCCGAAAAACACCGGTCGCTCCCCAGCATAAATCTTGTATGGACGACCTCCCCCGTTTCTGCGTCCCCGTCCACCCCAGTCCTTCTAGATGGGGTGGCAGACCAAGACAGAGATATGTGACCGCGAGCCCCAACCGTGCTCAAGACGTCGTGACACGTTACAACGCGCACGCCCGTCTCCTTCCCAGGCTGAAGATAAACGAGCAAGTTCGTATCCAGAATCCGACTCGCTTCGCTGACAAAGTGGGCCCCATCATGGGCCAACGGCAGGTCCCCTGGACTTTGTTTGTGTGCTTAGAAACAGCTATCACTTCACCACTGAGCTATGGAGCGCCTGTGGCCCCTCCATTAGCTATCAGTATCATAGGACTATCAAGTTCGGTTACCCAGGGGTCGTGTATTGTGGCGCAACCGACGGTTCCACCGTCCTGTGCAGTTCCCACTAAACGGCCCCTCGACTATAGATGAGTTCCCTACTCCCACCAGCGACCCAGTTCCCTCGCCGCTCAGAAGGAGATAAAGCAGCAGCAGGAGTCCGCTCAAGCCCTTGCTATGAGCGTAAAGGGGGTAGGGATTTGTAGGATAGTTTTAGTTAGCAGGTCCCTGCCTGGCAACCTTGCGCCGGCAGCACGCTTACCTGGCGCTACCTAGTGGTGGCCAGGCAGTCACATCCCAGCCTGAGGATTGGTCAAGCGTTCCCTAAGTGTCCACTCTGTATTTTTGTATTGCTACCACTAGAATAGATCCTACTTAAAGTAACTTGTGCTTCTGTGATCCCACTGGAACCTAGACTGATCACCTACACAAGCAACAGAGGGTACGAGGCGACGACTTCAGCAAGGACATTTAGGGGGACAGTACCCAGGACTGAGGCTGCCGTTCGACTTCCCGGGGTAAGTTGTGTGACGGTAGAGGCGCACCCGGGGCGGTGGAAGGGCAGTGCAGGACATAGTGTGTAGTTGTGATTCCTCCCTCTGGGCAATGTTCGCATGGGTTGGGCGCTTCATTAAATTTTGGGGTTGTTCCGAGGTAGCCCAGGCGAAGGCGATGCAGGCTGGGGACGGTGCGTGGATCCATCGTAGAAAGGCGGGAAGAATGGTTTTCTCTTTGGTCCAGCTATATAGGCGAGGACTGTGGGAAGGGGGGTAGAGAAGGGAGCGGAAGGGATGTTCGTGTGTTGTCAAACGTCCCAACCAATCACAGCGCTTCCCGCGGCCACGTCATTTTTTGGCCCCAAAAACTGCATATATCTCATTCATTGTGCATTTTTAAAGCAATAAAGAATATGTGTACAGTGATAAGTAGCTTATAATTGCATCCAAAGCTTCACAAACTCCGTGTTTTAGGTGTGAGTAAACGGGACCATTATGTGGTAAGTAGTGTAGCTCTTGTATACATCATGTTTGTGCTGCCTATCCTCGCATTCTGTGATTATTTTTTTGGAAGGGCTAGAAAATGGACCCACTCACCCAGCAGCTTTTTTCTCCACCTCCGGCGAGATGACGCCTCTGGCCACTTCCTTCTCCAGCAGGGCGGCCCCCCTCCTGCAGGCGCCCCTCGGAACCTTCGTCGCCGCCTGAAAATTTGCATTGTTTATCTGAAGTGACTGAAATTAAAACTAAAAAAGTGGGTGATATCATATCACTCGCGGGCGTAGAGTAAGGGGCGATCTGGATAGAAGTTTTTAGTGGATAAAGGGATAAAATATAGCGATGTAGGAAAAGTTCTTAAGGTTAGTAAGCAGGTAGAACGAGAAATAAGGGATTCAAGCTGGAAAAGCGTAGATTTAAAAGGAGATTGGGAAACTGGTTCAGAAATAGGGTGGTGGGAATGATTGGAATGGATAAGTCGTCAGGTGGTCAAAGTGGATCTATTGGGGTCTTTTAAAAGGAGTCTGGATAAATTCATGGATGGGGAAGAGAGGTGGATATTAGAGGTTTATAAAAGTAGAGTTAGTTAACAAGAACTACCTCGTGTAGGTCTCACGCCTCTTGTAGCTTCCTTACTTTCTTATGTTCTTATGTTTCCTTATATGGATGGGTATGGATGTCAGATAAATATAATATATATATATATATATATTATATATTATATAATATTATATATATATATATATATATATATACAGAGAGAGAGAGAGAGGGGAGAGGGGAGAGAGAGAGAGGAGAGAGAGAGAGAGACAGAGAGAGACTAGAGAGAGAGAGAGAGAGAGAGAGAGAGAGAGAGAGAAGAGAGAGAGAGAGAGAGAGAGAGAGGAGGGGAGAGAGAGAGAGAGAGAGAGAGAGAGAGAGAGGAAGAGAGAGAGAGAGGGGAGAGAGAGAGAGAGGAGAGAGAGAGAGAGAGAGATAAAAAAATGGAAACAAAAGCGTTGGGGATTAATAATCGGCACTACATAATTTTATATTTCTTATTATTTGAAAATAAAGTAACAAAACGTCGTAAAATTTATGGGAAAATATTGATGAGGAAAATTAAAACACCCTTAAAACCAAAGCAAAACAAAAAACACAATCACAGTATACAAACAAAATATAGGCCAATGCATAGTGATGATTAGCAATCCCTACTTCACTGGCGCATCACAACACATTAAGACCTACGAAACCCTGCCCAAAAATGTCATCACAGCTACCCACCTTGAACCACATACACCATGAAAAAAAATCTAAACGTCAAGCATCACCTTGACTAGAGGCCCCCAACACACTCGCGTACCGAAACAACCTCATCACCAAACACTACAGGCACACGGGGGAAACATAAAAAACACACGGTCAGTCAACCTGTCGTCTCCGTGAAGTGGGTTGTGTTTTGATTAGCCCCCAGGTTTAAAGGGTACGTCTGTGATGGGGGTGTTGGGGGAGGCGGAGAGTAAAGGGTTTTGTGTGTTGGTGCTGGGTTGAGTGTGTTTTGGTAGGAGTAAAGGGGGGTGAGGTTAGGGGGGTAGAAGGCGAGGGAGAGTGTAGTGAAGGGGTGGGTGAGGCGCTTAAGATATTTTGGAGCGACGAAGACCTGAAAAGGGGCTTTAAAGTAAAGGGAAAACAAATGAAAAGCTTGTGAAAAAGCGGAAAATGAGATACTTCTCAATGTGGAGGTGAAGGTCCAAGTGGGCGAGTGGGGGGGCACATGCGATATGTCCCTTAGGGGCCAGAGAAAAGATGTGACTCAAGCGACACTAATTTTTCCTAGAAAATCCCAGGGATTGGTTTTTTGGAAGGTAGTTGATCGGAGCCTGCCAAGGAAAAAAGGTAAACTGACCATTTGTTGCACGAACTCTTTTTCGGTACCTGGGGGCGCAAAGGTAAAACGGGGGTTTTAGGAAGGGGACGATCTCTTACCCGAGGTAAAATCTTGGTTGTTGGTGACAGTCAGGTTGGGCATCTTGAAGCGGGTTTTCGGACAGAAAAGGGATGCGCATAAAGTCGGTGAGTTACCCAGGAAGGGATAGGTTTTGTTGTGAAAAGAAGTTAGGCAGGGGGACCAAGGAAAAACCCCATCGTCCCCTGAGCCTGGGGGAAATGATTTTGATGTGAAAGAAGTGAGGAATTGCACGGGGGTTAAAGGGAAACTTTTGGGAAAATTGGGGAAGGGGGGGGTTCCCTGGGGTATGGGGGTCCTTCCAGACGCTTTGTTAAAGACAGGGGTACTCCGGTATTGCGGTAATTGCCCGGGCACTTCAGCAAACCAAGGGTTTGGGCCTTTTCGACGCTGGACCTCTTTTTCGGGCATAACCCCTCTACCGCGGGAGGGGGTGCCTTTTCGAAAAAGGAGTTCAGATCTTGTCTGAACCCCTTGAAGGGAGTAAGCCTGCGGGCTTTTTTAAAGATAGAAAAACCGGGGTTTTTAGACCTGGGTCGGGTAAAAAAAATTTTGCAACTAGGAGGAGTTTCAGAAGGCGGGAAATAAGTTTCGTAAGAAAGAAGGGGAGGGTTTTTTTAAAGATAAGGAAAATTAAAAAAAAAAAGAGGAGTTTGCTTGAAGGTTTACTTAAAAAACTGTAGGAGTTTTTAAAAAAAAGATAGATTCCTGAGAGGAAAAAATATGTAGAGGATTTTGATATAATAGCATTAAGAAACTGGTTGGGTTTGTCAAAAAAAGGTATTCGACCCGGAGTCGAATGGGGGTAAAGTTTTCACAAGGAAGAGTAGCCAGACGAGGGGAGGAGTTGCGTTTTATGCAAGAATGCATTGCAGTGTTTTTTTTAAAAAATGTTAAAAAACAGATGACGCATAGAGTCTATATGGGTAGAGTTACGGAGGGAATGAAAAAAAGGGTTTTTGGGGAGTGTATCCCTCCAAACTTATTAAAGAGGATTCAGCCCCTATAGGGAAGAAATAAACCAGGCCTGCAGATATAATCGATTTGCGGGGTGGAGTTTTTAATTTGGGAAATATAGACGGGGATTTAATCAAGGTGACGCGATGCAGATGATTGTTAATATAATCCAGGATAACTTCCTAATCAAGAAATCAAGGACCTACTAGAGGGATAATATTCTAGATTATTGCTGAAAAATGAGACGATTTAGTTAAAAATTGGAGGTCGGGGGGAATTTTTGATAATGCGCCATTATGAGATCAGATTTAGCTTTAAAAAGGGAATTGGAAAAAAAAAGTGGCAAAAAGCAGGGGGAAAACCTAAATTTTAGAAAGGCCAATTCGGGGTTAGAAGACACCTGGGTTTTGATAAGAGGGGTGGGATGGAGGAACATTTTTTTTCCCCGGGCAGGGCGATGACAGCTGGAAAGGCCAATTTGAAAATTAGGAAGCAACCGGGGGAAATTTGGGGCGGTCAGATTGGTAGTGGGTCAGGGTGAGGAATAATAGAGCGGTTGACAGGGAAGTGAGGGAAAGGGGTGAGGGGTAATTAGAGAGGTTAAAGGGGAAGTGAGGGCGGGGCCGAGGAGGATTATACCTCTTTTTAAAGGAAAATAATTACGGACAGAAAAAAAAAAAATTTCCCTTTTAGGGAAAAGGTCAAAGAGGGGCCAAAATGGATGCCACCAAGTTAAACAAACTTGGAGTAAAAAGAAACATTTATTTTTAAGGGTTTAAGGGAGGGTTGGTAACAAAGAAAAGTAACGTGTGGCAGGACAGTGAAGAAATTAACTCGAGTTTTCTAAAACAATTTGGATTTAAAATAGCAGAACAGGGGAAAAAGGGGCCCAAAGGGGTTTTACAGGTTTATAAAACAAGACAGGAATTAGTTGGGCCCTTAAAGGGCAGGAAGGGTAGGCTTAAATACGGATAGAAGTGGGAGTCTAAATTTTTATTTCTTAATGTTTTTTTGGAGGAGGATACCAACGTCCCCGATAGGAACGTGTTCAAAGGAAGGGATGAGGAGAAACTCAAAGTATTTGTAATAGGGAAAAGGGGGAAGAGGTTTTTAGAAAAAAAGAAAACTTTAAAACGCCAGGACCCGATGAAGTGTATCCCAGGGTATTAAAAGGAAAGCAAAGGAGGTTGTTAGTGGTATTTGTGCCATTTTTTGGAAATCGTTTGGTAGGCGATGGCCCTTATTGTGGAGGAAAGAAATGTTGTTCCATATTTTAAAAAGGGGGAAAAGGGCTAAAGTAAATTTCGACCCGTAATCTAAATCAAAGGGGGTAAATTATTTGGGAAACTATTATTTTCAAAAAACATTAGAGAGCACTTTAATAAAAAAAGTTATCAATGTTCTCAAAAGGATTCACCAAGGTAGGTCATGTCTCACCCCAATTTATTGAGTTTTTATAGGAAAGTTTTTGAGACGCAGATAATGAAAGATTTTTATTAATAATTGGACTTTAGAAGGCTTTTTTACAAAGTACCACTGAGCGATCTTAAATAAGGTTAGGGGCTCATGGTATAGATGGGAATTTTTTCATTGGTCAGAGCTTGCAAGTAATGGCAAAAAAGGGTTACAATTAAAGGTTCCAAATCTGAATGGGGCTGGTGACAAGTGGGGTTCCACAAGGGGGTTTTGGGCCCCTTATATTTTGATTTACATCAAAGACTTGGATATGGGGATTTGCAGGATATCAGCAATTTTTCTGATGATACTGTTTTGGTAGGATTTTGGATCCAGTCTGAGTAAAAAAATTGCAAGGAGATTATAAACTTAACGGTGGGCAGTCAGATGGCAATGGAATTTAATATTGATAAATGAGCGTTATGAATGTTGGTAGGGAAAAACCCTGGTAAAAGATCACCATAACAATGTATCGCTGAAAGATCAAAGTGAAAAAGTCTTGGAGTGAGGGACCTCCGACCTGGAAAAAATGTTTTGAGGCCAGAAATAAGGCTATAGAGTTTAGGATTCATTACAGAAGTGTTAAAAATAGAAGTGCGGGAAATTATTCTAAAACTTTTTCGGCTTATCAGGCCTACCAGCTATGCAGTTCTTTTGGGTTCCATAGTGTTGTTAGAAAAATGCAGAGAAGGGTACCAAAATTAACAAGGGGTGCGTAACTTTGTTATAAAGGGGGAAATTAAATTTTTTAAAAAATTTAAATCACTCGAGAGACGCGAGTAAGGGGGGGGTCTGATAGAAGTTTTTTAAATGGATAAGGGATTTAATAAAGAGGTAGAAAAGTTCTTTCGGTTTTAACCAGGGTAAACAAGAATTAAAAGGATTCAAACTGAAAAAACGTAGATTTAGAAAGGAAATAGGGGGAAAACTGGTTCACAAAACGGGTGGTGAATGAAGTAAGGGCTCAGTAGACAGGTATTAGTGCTGAGTCTTGGAACTTTAAGGGGAGCTGGATTGGTTCATGGGGGGATGAAAGTGGATGTAGGTAGTGTTATTTACAGGAACTCCCCGGTAGGCCCCGCGGCCTTTTTTAGCTTTCCTTATTTTCTTATGTCTTATGTAACACCTAGCACACATTATCACACACAATTTCATCATCATTTCCACCTTGTCTTCCCCAAACCGGCATCCAGAATATATTCATCCCCAGATCACCCATCGTTCCATCCGACACTCAAGGACAACATTCAGCTGCTTGCAGGGCCCCCAGACACCACCCTTCCGAGTCATCCCTTTCCCGTGAGGACAGAGTCCACCTGTCCTGGCTGCGGTGTGCACACCACCCAGCTCTCCTGAGTCATCAGAAGCAGTGCCGGATTTCGATGTCACGGGGCCCTGGGCACTGGGGTTAGACGGGGCCCCTAGGACCGAGGAGGGGGGCCCATAATAATGAAAATTATTACAAGAATCGAAGCAAAACGAAAACCCCTATTTGCACCTGTCCATATTAGCTATTCCTAATTTTTTATCATTGAAAAAAAACGAATGCGTAAATAAAAACAATACTGTACATGTAGTGATGTAAATGCTATAGGCTATAACCCAAGCTCCTTATTTTGTCGGTAGAGTATTTATTTAGCCTAGTTATTTATGTGACAGTATGGTAGTCATAATATGAAGCGAAATATAAAATGCTTCCGATTGCTTAGGTAGCATTAAAAACATACACTCCCGAAGGCCCCGTGGGAAAACCCGGTACAGGCCAGGGCCTATCATAGGAGCTGAGGAGTTGTTTGGCCAGGCAGCCTGAGGAACAAGAACATCAACAACCACAATGGTTATTACTTACTTCATTCATAATTCGATATATGAAAACAACACACAGACACACACATTATCTCTCTCTCTTTTCTCTCTTCTCTCTCATCTCCCCACCTCTGTGCATGGCCTGCTTAAAGATAATCTTTGGGCCCGCTGGTAGATGACCTTTCCCCCAAGAGTATTGTGTGTACTGGTCGTCCCGGCCCCAGCCGCTCCATCAGACCTTCGTAGTCAGTATCAGTGGCCAGCATAGCCTCAGGGTACCCAGGCTCATCTCCGTTAGGGGCAGGGCTGGTGAGAGTCCAAACAAGGTGTAGTAAAAATGATGATCGTAAATACAGGTAATAAAAGTAGACACAGAGAGGAGAGAGAGAGAGAGAGAGAGAGAGTGAGAGAGAGAGAGAGAAGAGAGAGAGAGAGAAGAGAAGAGAGAGAGAGAGAGAGAGAGAGAGAGAGAGAGAGAGAGAGAGAGAGCAGAAGCCTGTCACTGTTGGCGACAAGACGCTTGTTCTATCATAGTGCTCCTGTAAACACCAGGTAAACACCGTAAACTCCAATACATTGAAATTTTTTACCCAATAAGTACTACATGAAGGTTTAGTTGCCACTGTTGCTGCTGCCTTAACATGAAACAGCCTTCATGCGTCATTACCTTCATGGAAGCGTAAAATGGCTCCATTTACGGCCATATGCAAGTCTCTGCCAACAGGGCTCAATACATATCCCCCTTGAGCAAGACTGCCCCTTCAGGAATCCCCCTCAGAATCCCATCACAGCAGAAAAATTGAGTATAGCAAGATCAGAGAGAGAAGAGAGCAGAGAGTTGCCCCCCCCACCATGACAGTCGCCCACCACAGACCACCATTGTCAGTATAGTCCGGGAGCGCACTGAGGTTTATTTATAATCTCGAGTGGAAAAGGTTTGGGGTGCGGAATGTACACATGGGACCTGTGGGAGTCTGGAAAGGCGATTCTTAAGTTGCGCGAATGGTGCGTTTGGTTGTCAGCGCCACCTGGTTTAGCAGAAAAAAATGTTTTAATCATAATTTGTAGTGGAAGCTCAATTCAACCATGGATCGATAGATAATCATGCACTGATCATATATCATCAACTTAAGAACAAAATCTATGGTGAATATCCAATTAAGAACACCGCTAATTACCGCTTTCATCAAAATTATGAGTGGAAAATTTAAAAAAAGTGCCTAATTGTAGTATGATGTACCAGCAAGTTTAATCAAGGGCTTAATAAAATGTTTTATGGTGCGTTCCGTACATCAGAACCGGTCAAAGGTCACGTGGAGTCCTGATAAGAGTTTAATCATAATTTGTAGTGGAAGCTCAATTCATGCATGGATCGATAGATAATTATCATGCACTGATCATATATCATCAACCTAAGAACAAAATCTATGGTGCATATCCAATTAAGAACATCGCTAATTAGCGCTAATTACCGCTTTAATCAAAATTATGAGGAAATTAAAACAAGTGCCTAATTGTAGTATGATGTACCAGCAAGCTTAATCAAGTGCTTAAGAACACTTTTTATGGTGCGTTCCATACTTAAGAACCGGTAAAAGGTTACGTGGGGCCCTGATAAGAGTTTAATCATAATTTGTAGTGGAAGCTCAATTCATGCATGGACCGATAGATAATCATGCACTGATCATATATCATCAACTTAAGAACAAAATCTATGATGCATATCCAATTAAGAACACTGCTATTTAGCGCTAATTACCGCTTTAATCAAAATGATGCGAGGAAAATTAAAACAAGTGCTTAATCGTCAGCGGACATCATCTCGTCGTCAGACGATTGGGCAAGATCTTCTGTCCCATCGTCGCTCTCTTCGTCCACGTCGCCCACCAACGCATCTGGTATCTGTGGCCCTTCAAACCAAGCACATCGTATGATTGGCCCTCCTCTGCCACTACCCCAAACCCTCGTCGGGTGTCGGGTAAATTTGTATCATATTTGGGTTTTGGGTCCGCCCCACATCCTTGCCACGAATGCTACCGCTGTATGTGCACTCTCATTCAGCTTCGCATGGAGGAAGACTGCTACCGGGCTAGTCCGGCAGCTTAGTGAAATGATGGGACATGCCGGTAAAAAGCACCAAATTTTTTCAGGCACTTACAGGCTCCTAGCTATGATTTTGAGAGGGGAGACAAATGATCCCCTCACTCAGATGGCTATAAGGAACGCTTTTTTATTATTTTGAAAAATTTCCGCATGTGGAAATTAGGGTAAATGGGTTTTTTAAAGAATAGTCATAAGGATAATGTTTATTGGATGCAAGTTATCTTATTTTATTATTTAATAACTCCAGAACAAAATATTCCAATATGGCTGTCCAAAAAACATAAATTCAATATTTATTCGACTTTAAACTCCCCGCGGACATCGCGAAATGCCATGTAGTTTATTAGCAGAACACGAATTAAAAAAATACTCCTTGCAATTCAAAAATGACAGTGGTTAATCTACTGACGGTGCTTATGAAAAATAAGTATTCATTAAGCTCATTATACAACAATCATGTTCTTCCTGTCAGCTGCCAGGAATGCCATGTCTTTGTTAAGCACCAGTATCACAATGCAGGTTGATTCATAATTGTAATTATGTGTCTACTTCTCACATTTGCAGCTGCACAGTTCGGTGCATTTCCAGCTGGCTTTCTTGCATGAACATCTCCCCCCACAACCTGCAGCACTTTTGCAGGCACACTTCACAAGTTCACTTACAGCTTTGCTGCCGCAGGCTGCGAGCTCAGACGGACCCAGGACTTTGTTTTTGCTCCAGTGTCCACGCAGCCTTAGCAGGGGTTTTGGTGTCTTTTTGGGGGGTTTGG
>JACEEZ010004548.1:10000-20077 GCA_016584305.1 Chionoecetes opilio | reverse complement strand
TGAAAAAGGCTGCACGCACCCACAGCGGTCAGCACAATCCGCTAAAGTTGCACTGCACTCACATAATATACAAGGCGCAAACTGTAATTTTCCTTGCACGTAAAGAGAACGAGAATTGCGATTTCTTTTTACTTTCCAGAACTGTAACACTTTTTCTTGCACCACATCGTACCACAGTTCACCGCGATCCCGCCTGCTGGTCAACAGGTGTGGCGGCGGCTTTACGCGCTGCCCTCGCTTCATTACTTTCAGGCTTAAGTCAAGTGGGTAATGAGGATTTAACATTGTGATGTCAATCTAGGTTAACGACGCCACAATTTACAAGGATTGACTCGTACGGTACCCTTGTGACGTCACATGCGGCTTGCCTAACCAAGCCACGCCACGCCACGTCCGACGCTAAAACGTTCAGCCACCATTAGAGGGGATTAGGAGGCGAAGAAAATCCAGCAAACGTTTTATTACACAGATGCTGGCAGCTCTGTAACTAAGGTGGAGTGTTCATAGCTTTGGTTTAACTGGAATGAAGGATACTCATTTGTCCAGTTCAGGTTCCTTTTATTTCACAAATTCTGGAGTATATATACAAATTTCACTTCTCATAAATAATTGTTTTCCAAGGTTTTATGCAAACTCTCGCCAAGACATACGAGTTACACCAAGGATACTCCTTGGTGTGTACTGCTGATTTTACGTTGTACAGAATTGATATATATTGATAAGCTGATAACAATGCAAACACCTGATAAATATCATAACAATGATTGAAGATTATAAATAGAGTAGTCTCCGTGCTACTCTGGTTCTCTGTATAAACTGGTAGAGAAAACGGAAACATGAAGATTGAAAGGAGTGACTTATTTAGTCGCTACAGTACCCCCCCCCTAGTGACGCGGGAGGAGGAACGAGACTTTGGTAGAAGTTGGTGTTGGTTGACTTTGGTAGAGTTTGGTGGGGTTGACGTGGAGGGCTGTGGTGACCAGTTGCTGGCTTGGCAGTGTTGCCGCCATGGCAGTGGTGCCGCCGGCTGTGAGTCGCGGGCGTGGCAGTGTTGACACCATGGCAGTGGTGCCGCCGGCAGTGTTGCGGGCGTGGCAGTGTTACCGCCATGGCAGTGGTGCCGCCGGCAGTAAGTCGCGGGCGAGGCAGTGTTGACGCCATGGCAGTGGTGCCGCCGGCAGTAAGTCGCGGGCGAGGCAGTGTTGACGCCATGGCAGTGGTGCCGCCGGCAGTGTTGCGGGCGTGGCAGTGTTACCGCCATGGCAGTGTTGACGCCGGGTGATGAGTAATCCACAGGGCGGTGAGTAATCCAAAGGGCGGTGAATAATCCACAGGGCGATGAGTAATCCATAGGGCGGCGAGCGGCGGCCGTGGAGTGAGTCGCGTTAACACTGTGGAGCTGAGGGTTGAGTAATCCACAGGGCGATGAGTAATCCATAGGGCGGCGAGCGGCGGCCGTGGAGTGAGTCGCGTTAACACTGTGGAGCTGAGGGTTGAGTAATCCACAGGGCTTGTTGAGTAATCCATAGGGCGGCGAGTAGCGGCCGTAGAGTGAATCACGTTAACACTGTGGAGTTGAGGGTTGAGTAATCCACAGGGCTTGTTGAGTAATCCATAGGGCGGCGAGTGGCGGCCGTAGAGTGAATCACGTTAACACTGTGGGGCTGCGCAGAATGCGCGTGAGGATGTGCTGAGGGCGCAAGGAGGCGTCAGAGGGTGAAGTGGCTGCGCTGAGTGCACATAGGCCACTGAGGCGTATGAGGAAACAGGGCCCGCGCTAAACACGCATAAGGCCGCTGAGGACGCGGTGAGCCGTCTGGAGGAAGGCAGCGGCCGCGCTAAATGCGCATAAGCCGCAGTGAGGCCTCGGAGGAAGCCGGGCCCGCGCTAAATGCGCATAAGGCCGCTAAGGACGCAGTGAGGCGCCTGGCGGGGTAGTGGCCGCGCTGAATGCGCATAGGCCGCTGAGGACGCAGTAAGGCGTCCTGAGGGCAAATGCCCTGGGAAAGGCACAGAAGGTGCCGGGGTTGGGTGGAGGAACCTGACTAGGTGGCCTACACGTAACGTGTAATTCTCCCTATCCCTCTGACATCCTAGCATCACCAGTGAGCTGGAGCTAGGAATATACAGCGGGAGCCATGGGACGCATGCTTCCACGACGCAGGTCCCCACGCTAGGAAGGTTGTGCTCCTTGGTCCCCAGCAAGACATAGACTTGGCATTTTTTGTTTTTTTCTATGCCGGGATGGACAGCACCAGTTTTAGCCTACCTAGGAACCAATGCTTACACTCCGGGTCACCATTTGTAACTAAGGTGGAGTTTTCATAGCTTTGGTTTTAACTGGAATGAAGGATACTCATTTTTCAGTTCAAGGTTCCTTTTATTTCACAAATTCTGGAGTAGATATTACAATTTCACTTCTCATAAATATTGTTTTCCAAGGTTTTTATGCAAACTCTCTCCAGACATACAGTTACACCATGATCTCCTTGGTGTGTAATGCTGATTTTACGTTGTACCGATTGATATGGGGGTATTGTAGCCTGAAACATGCAAACCCTGATAATAATCATACAATGATTGAAGATTATAAATAGAGTAGTCTCCGTGCTACTCTGGTTTCTCTGTATAAACTGGTAGGAAAACGGAAACATGAAGATTGAAGGAGTGACTTATTTAGTCGCTCGCCGAACGCGCCCTGCCGCCGCGGCCATCCAATCCATGTTCACTGCTTTTTGTTCTAGGTTTCTTTCTATGACTACAAGGGCGCACTGTAAAAAAAGGCAAAAGCCGTCGGTCAATGGTCCTATCACAGCCGGCAGTGTTTCTCCTACGTTGAACTAATGAGGCGGGCGGGACCGCTGCTCCCCGCTGTGGGCAACACTAATTTTCGTTTTGAATGAAGCACCACTGGAACCTGAGGAAAAACTGTGCCGCCGCAGCCGATGCTCTAGAATCTAGATCATGAATGTCGTTCGGGAGCTGGTTTCAGCCACCTTGGTCACAACGAACCCCGCGCATTTGTGCCACAACACGACCGACATTTGGGCAATCGGGGGTCATCGGGGGTCGTCGCAAGACGTCCCTACGAAATGTTTGGAGACTCGTGGCATCGACTTGACGTCGTATGCAAAATTTGACATGCACATAAGCCATTTTTGTTCGACGATTTTTTGTGATATCTATGTCTTGTTGGCATTTTGGTGGCTGTCGTGATTCGGTCCTAACACAGTCTTGCGACTGTCCGGTGCCGATAAATATCTTGCGTGGGTACCAGAAATAATTTTTTTTGCAAACAATCTTACACTGTCGCACGACTGTCGCTACGACTGTCTCACGAATATACGATATTTCCTAGAGAACCTCGCACCACATTGCAAGTCTGTCTTGCATTAGTCTTGCGTTAGTCTTGCAACATATTTTCGTTTTATGAGGGGTATAGAGCTCGGGCGAATGAACGCTTGGAAATAAAAACTGTCTGTCGTCGCTGAGAGAGGATGGCTATTCCACCTGAATAGGATTCCACCAGGGAGGCATCCTGGATACAAACTTGGATTAAATTTGCAAAAAGTTGAATAAAATAAAGTGACAAATGTCAAAAATTCGGGCAGAACTTCGATGTTTCCACTGAAAAAAATTCGAGAGCAAATTGCGGTAACAGACCGAGCCTTGTTTATCTAGTCGGGAGCACGGACGCGTGAGCGTCCCACGAGTGGACCCACGACTGTTGTGCGACCAGTCTTTTCGATACAGTCGCATGACTGTCACACGCGCATCCCACGAGTGAACCACGACCTGATCACGTAAAAAACAGCCCCCTGACAATGCCCGACAACTCACGATGGTCCCACGACTGTCGCACGACTGACTTGCGACACACCCATGACATAATACGACATAACTTTTTTTTCTGTCGCGTCCCCATCGCCAAACCATCTTTAATGTGTCGTAGCCCTTGTGACCACTAGAAATAGATTTCAGGCATGTTGCAAGATCTGCCCACGACAAATATTTTATGGGTCTACCACGACAAAATTTCGTACGATCCGTTGTGCCCGGGCTTACACCACACACACGGGACGCGGTCAACTCTGTCGGCAGCAATTTGGAAAGTTTCTTGCATAAAACTTTAATTTATGAAGTTTATTATGCTGACGTTTTACCTTGCCCCACTCACCCTCCCGACGGACCTTAACATACGCGAGTAATGACATATATTAAAGAAATAAAGCGCCTTTCAAATGTAAATTCTCGGCTTTGTGAGGCGTTCAAAAACCGGGGGGACGCGGGGGCAGCTGGGGTCCGGCAAAAGTTGTTCCATCTTTCCTTCTGTTTGTATCAGGCAGGACGGTAAGCTGCCCGAGTGTGATGAAGCCGATACTTGAATTCTTAAGAAGACGCACTCTTATTTTGTTCTTAACTCATACAGTAATGAAGTGCACAGATTCATTTATACTTATAGACACTGGTGAGACTTCTATTACTGTGTGTGTGTGGTGTGTGGTGTGGGTGTGTGTGTGTGTGTGTGTGTGTGTGTGTGTGTGTGTGCGTGCGTGCGTGCGTGCGTGCGGTGCGTGCGTGCGTGCGTGCGGTGCGTGCGTTGCGTGCGTGCGTGTGTGTGTGTGTGTGTGCGTGTGCGTGTGCGTGTGGTGTGTGGGTGAGAAAGCATGACCCAGTCATGCCGAAACAATCACGTGTAATTGAAGGGTCGCTTCTTCAACAACAGGCAGTCGCCAAGACACCACCGACCATTAGCTAACAAAAGACTCGAGGACAATTATGATCACCTGTGGTTATTTCATCCTGTTCTCCATATGCGCCTCTAACTCCCCCCTGTCATCCGGGAAAGGCTGTGGTTTAGCAGTACTCCGCAGCGGACGGACATTAATGCGCCCTCATAACTCCCCCTGTCATCGCATCTTGGTTAGCAGGTACCCGCACGGACGGACAGAGCATTCACTCCGACCGACCAAGTAAAACGCCGCTCTAATAGATAACAGTAGCGCTGAAAGGTTGTTATACTGCCCGTGAGGAGGATGGTTTGCAGGTCGTCGCTAAATTTTCTCTCATTCCCCCGCGCATCACTTATTTTCATATTAAGAGGCCGCTGATCCCCGATAACGCATGTGCACCCAAACCGCGACATGGCGACAATCAGCAATTCCCGTCATTTGAATAAGTCTCAAAGTTACTCTCAAGACTTTTCTGCCACTATGTACTGGTACTAAAATGACCACGTGTGAGTTTGCCTGAGGCCCCCTCGTGAATAAAGACCGGAAGTAACTAGTCTCTCAAGGGAAATATATTCAACAGACGCGGGGGGAAACGAGATCTAAGTGCATATAAAGTTACCCAAAAAGAAAAAGATCAGAACAGTTTGATGCAAATATACACACTCAAAGCTCTCTTACTTACTTACGGGCCTACGACAAATAACATAAATCAACAAAGTATTACGACAAAACTAATCATCTCTTTTTTTTTTTTTTTTTTTTTTTTTCTTCTTTATAATTCATTGAACTTGAAGTGGAACATACAGAGTATACGGTTTTGATGCACATATACACACTCAAAAGACTCCTGATACGTGCTATCACGCGAAAACATAAAAAATCATCAAATATAATCAAAACACAAATTACTTCACAAAATAATAATCTCGTCGTTTCTTTCATTAACCCCTTTTTTTTTGAGCCCCAGAACTGTAATTGTCCATTGTAATTTGACTACCATAAGACGATTTTAGTGACTATAACAAGATTTTAATAGATATGACCTGTTTATAATCCTTTCGACTAACTAATTTGTATAATTCATGTTACTTTTCATAATTTTTATGGCTAACAACAGACGATTTTATATAGCAAAGGAATATCTGGGCGGAAGGGGTTAATAATTGCCTCAAGTGGAACATACAACACCGAGCTTCAGTTTACCACACGCTGGTTATGTGTCAGAGGGACTAATGACCTATAAAGAGAATGGTGGTGGTGGTGGTGGTGATGGTGGTGTGGTGGTGTGGAGCCTAATCGTGGTGTTTGTAGGACCAATATTACCCCTTCACACCCAGATCTTTCATTAATATTATAAAATCGTCTATTGTCCAGCCATAAAATTACGAAAAGTAGCTAAATTACACCAATCAAGTTAGTGGCAAGGTAAACTAAACAGGTCCATATCTAGAAAAACTTTGCTTATATTATTAAAATCGTCTTCTGACTACCCTATTACTATGCAAATACCGTTATGGCCTCAAAGGTTAATGCCGGTGAGAAGGAGGACAGGAAAGGGATTCAAAGGAGTAGAGCAGTCCCAAGGAGTAACGCGAGTGGCAAAGCAGACTAAATGACCTCTATATAAAGTGAATGGTGGTGGTGGTGGTGTGGTGTTGACTTATTATGGTGTGGGTGCAGGCCAAGGCTCAGAGGACGGGAAAGAAGACGACGGAAAGAGTCAAGAAGGAGTAAAAGGGAAGTGAGCTCAAAGGAATATAAAAGTAGGACTAAACTTTCAAAGTTACTGGATTAAAAATTACCCTAAAAAACACACTAGAGTTCACTGTCAAGAGTTTGCGGTAATTGGTAAAACAATATAGGTTAGTTCACCAGAATAAAGTTTTACACCACTCACAAAAAATGGAATTATTCTCGAAATCTGCTTTGTTTTTCCGTGTGTTAATGTCAAAGATTCTTTTGTTTGTTCTGATAATCAGGGTTACGAGGCATTATTTCCTGCGTGATTATTACGGTTTGTTTTTCGGTGGCTGCTGAGAGGTTCACAGCGGCTGTTATGGCTGCAGCGCTGTACGCGCGCAAGAACAGCACTACCATATTCAGCACATGACAGCACTACTTCTACCCGAAACAGCATAATTATGATAAACAACACATATGGCACAGCACTATTTACAAGGCCTCTGTAGCAACGTAATATGGGGACAGTATTTGTAACACAGCAACTGACGCAACATTGAGATAACTACACCTGCAACCAACACTAAACAACGGAATCACTTTTAAAATCAACAACCTGCAACACAACACCTGTAGATCACCAAATGCAAGAATACCTGAGTGAACACCGGACACGTAACCCCACCCCACCACCACCATCATCACAACTACTGCAACACCACTGTATCCTCATAAACATGTACATTCACAGCTCATACTCTTACACTACATAAAATCAATTCCACCATCAAGCGAACACCACATAAAAACACATTCCATCCCTACACGCAACACATCCCCCCCATCCCACACAATCACATCAGCCATAACATTCAATCTATTAATCTTTTGTTCCCACACAGAATAACACCACGAACACTACATTAATCAAGCTACTACACCTAAAGATCATAAAACACACCCACACAAAAAAAACACACACACACACACCACAGGCACACACACACCACACACCCCACACACACACGACACACACACACACACACACACCACACAATGGAAATCACGCGCATGACCTGAATGGGAATATACATACAGACCAACCACGCAGAGAGCCTTAAAGGAGACTACTTTTAATATCGGTATCGAAGCTCAGGTCAAACATCCTTCCACTAAACCACAACAACATTCATTGAAAAATCTGAAGATATTGGATTCGCGTGGAGGGTCAATTGATCTGGCGAGTCATCACGCAGGTAAACCAACGCGAAGAGAAGTTTTGATAGAATTTTAAAAAAAAGTCGGTCTTGCTAACCACAAGAACAGAGGATTGGAGAAAGACAGAATAAAGTTTGTCTTCCTATATAACTTCTCTCTCCTCTCTCATTCTCTCTCTCTCTCTCTCTCTCTCTCTCTCTCATCTCTCTCGCCTCGTCTCTCTCTCTTCTCCTCTCTCCCTCTCTCTTCTCTCTCACACACACACACACACACACAAAACACCGTTCCTACACGCTTTTAACCTTCATTTACACATCCAAGAAAATACACTTCCAAAGACTTCCTACCTCCTTTGCCGCGTATCCTCTACCTCCAGTAATTAATGAAGCCACCCTACTTAAATTTATTACATTTTCACCAAGCGAGTAATAGCATGATTACCCTGCCAGACTGAGAATCCTTGAAGTCCCTCCACTCCAAAGCTTCGCAATTAACTCCGCCAAAACTCTGCTCTTCTCGGATCTGCAACGACTTGAAAGTCTTTTTTGAAACTCGCCCACCTACGTACCTCATGCCTAGGTCTGCTGATGCCAGTGTAGTATTGAATTTCCTCACCACTCTGACTTACCTGTCAGAAAAGAAGGGAAAATTATCAATTTGTACCGAAAACAACCCGGACTGAAATTAAAAGTGAGAGAGTCCCGCAGGGATAGATGACACGTGGAGGTACCGAGCGAGGAGAGAGAGAGAGAAAGAGAGAGAGAGAGAGAGAGAGAGAGAGAGAGAGAGAGAAGAGAGAGAGAGCGAAGAGAGAGAGGAGGAGAGAAGAAAGAGAGACAGACACAGACATGAGAGAGAGATAGGAGGAGAGCGAGAAGAGAGACACTGGGGGGGGGGGGAGGAGAGAGAGAGAGAGAGAGAGAGAGAGATAAGAGAGAGAGGGAGAGAGAGAGAAGAGAGAGAGAGAGAGAGAGTGTCCTATTTCATACACAATCAGTGGGAGTGGGACATGCGTACGACATATCAGGTGAAGAAATAATCTTGAAATGAACTGTACTAAAACCTGAAAACTAATCACCAGAGAGGTAGGAATAGAAGCTTTTAGATGGCTTGCATCATTAACTCTGCTACATGTTGGCGGTGAGGATGTGGTTAGAGGAGAGGAAGAGGAGGATACAGTAAAGACTCGGGAAGTTGAATTACATACGTAGTCCTCTCGTTGCTGTAAAATAGTCAAATAAACTGGTCTACATTACAATAAAACATGAATGTATACATATATATATATATTATAAAATGTCACATCACAGGAATATCTTGTTCCCTCATCGATAAGGAAACACACTATGATAAGATAAGATACTTTGAATCACTATATTGAGACACTTTGGCAAGTACCAACTACAAGGTTATTGACTATACAAAGCGCCATCACGCCAGGACGAACTTGTAGGCTCGACCGGTGACCGAATGCAGCTCCTGCACGCGAGCCCGCAGCTCTACCAACCGCGCACCTCTGAAGTGGTTCACACACCCTCAGATGGTTTAGATTAACTTATATTAATGAAGTTTTACTATTTAATATGTGGCGTGTACTGGGTACGCTTTGTGGCTCCGGTAGAAAAAAAAGTAGTAAGTCGAATAAGATTTCATGGAGAGAGAGGAGAGAGAGAGAGAGAGAGAGAGAGAGAGATAGAGAGAGAGGAGAGAGAGGAGAGAGAGAGAGAGAGAGAGAGAGAGAGAAGAGAGAGAGAGAAGAGAGAGAGAGAGTAGAGAGAGAGAGACGATTACACAAGCAACAAAGTATCACACAAGACACGAAAGACGGAAATTCCCTTTCTCATTCACTCATACACTCATTCATTCATTCACTCTTCACCAATCATTCTCCTCCTACTCACTCCTCCTCATCCTCCTCCTGTGCCCTTTACCTACTCGCCTCATTACCTCTCACCGCCAATTCACCTTCTTGATATTGCCTAAATGACACTACACCATCGAATTAACTGACCGTCCTTCGAGATTTTCCCCTCATTTGCACCTTCATGCTACAGTTCCCAGAGCACTTGAAGAGATTATGGTCATCCATTTTTCCCCTTTTCCCCCCATCGACGTTTTCTCCTTTGCTCTTTGATGCCTCTCTGAACTCCTCTTCTCTCTCTCTTTCCTCCCCCCTCATCCCCACAGTTGGTCGCCCAGCGTCACCATCTGATTTGAAACGAGGCTGCAAAGTTGACTCCCTTGCGTCTAGCACTGCAGCAAGTCAATGAACGTATTGATGCCCTCCACCCAGTAGTGCAGCAAGCCACAGACCCCCTCACAACAGCCCACAAGATTCAATGAGGAGAAACTTGTTGCATCAGCCGAAGTGGTTTATAGAGCATACGATATGGCCGCGTGACTTCCATATCAAGATATCCGGTCTGTTCTTACGAAAACAGGCCAC
>JACEEZ010004548.1:0-5000 GCA_016584305.1 Chionoecetes opilio | reverse complement strand
TCAGGCCCCAACTGTATGTTAATGAAAGCCTAACCCCAAAAACGTAGAGGCCTTAAATAGATCCTCACCTCAAAAAAGCGCACAAGCAAAAATTCCGCAGTGTACCTCAAAATGGCAGAATCACAATAAAACTAAGAAAATTTTACAATTAAAATACAAATTTTTGATGAGAAGCTTAACAACCTTTCCTTTAAAAGTACCCCCCAGATGAGGCCATACCAGCAAGTGATCTCAACCAAATAGTGACCGCCCCAAAATAATCTGAAACCACCCCCTATGAGACTACTACTCCCAAAAAACAACACCGGCAGCACGCAACAACGCGCGACACACACAAACCCAAATATTCCTCAAAAATTTGTTGTTACCACCAAGGTAAACTTGTAATTTCACTATTATTAATCTTCATCCTCTATGACCCACCTTTATTGCAATTTGCCGTAAATTTTCCACATTTATATTTTAAATTATTAATTATACACATTGTTTATTATTTTTTTATATATTCTTTTTTTCCGGCCTACTTTCTCCCTTGGGTTTAAACACTACATGTGTTAAATCTCATTATTAAAATTTTATTTTTAAAAAACCTTATTAAATTTAAATTTTAAAACCCCTTTCAATTTTTTTAATAATTTTTAATTAATTTTTCCATAATTTTTTTAAAAAAACCCTTAATTTATTTTTTGTTTTGTTTTATGGTGGTCTAAGGGAGGTAATTTTGGTTTATTACATTTTTTTTTATTGAAAATTAACATTGTTTTTTGTTTTTTTTTGGGTTTTTTTATTATTATTTAAATTAGCTGTTTTTTTGCGGGAAAATTACAATACATTTTCTTTGTTTTTTGCAATTTTCTCCCGCCCCTACAAGTTTTTTTTTTACAAATTTTTTTTTTGTTTAAAAAATTTTTTTTTACATTACTATTAAAATTCTATTTCCTTTTGTTATTATTTTAAGTTATTTATTATTTTCATTATTATTTTATTTTTTTTTTTTTTTTTTTTTTTAAAACCAGTAGTATTTAGATTTGGTATTATTATTTTAAATTTTTTATTATTTTTTTATTAAATTTTTTTTAAATTCTATTAAATTGCACACCCAAATTTTTCTACTTACTTTTACTACTACTACTAAATACTACTACACTATCTTCCATAATATACAAAATTCATAAAAATTTTGGAACACCTTTTATTTCTATTTTTTCTAAAACTTTTTTTATATTTTTTTTATTATTATTATTTTTATTATATTTTTTTATTTTTTATTTTATTATATTTTTTTTTTTACTCTATTACACTCTCTGTGTTTAAAAAATTTCATGTGTTAAAAATTTCTATTTTTAAAAATTTTTTTTTAAAATTTTATTATTATTATTATTTTATTATTATTATTTTTATTTTTTTATTTTTTACTATTATTTTTATTATTTTTTTAAAAATTTTATTTTTAATATTATTTTTATTTTGTTTTATTATTTTGTATTATTTCATATTTTTATTTTGTTATTAATTTTTTTTTTATGGGATTATTATTTTATTTTTTTTATTATTTTTATTTATTTTTTTATTTAAATTTTTTATTATTATTATAATTTTTTATTTTTTGTAACTATTATTTTACTTTTTTACCCATTTTTTTATTTTTGGGACAGATAAAACCCCCAATTTTTACTATTTTATTTATGTTAAAATTTTATAATGTAAAACATTATATTAAAATTAAATATTAATTTTTCATATTCTATTATCATTATTATTTTTATTTTTAAATTAAATTTTTTTTTTAAGTATATTATTATTTTTATTATTTAATTATTATTTATTATTTTGTATTTATTTATTTATTATTGTATTTTTATATTATTTTATTATATTATTATTATTATTTAATATTAAATTTTTTTAATTTTATTTTTTTTTATATTTTACTTTTTTTATTATTTTATTATTATTATTTTAATTTTTTTTATTTTATTCATTATTATTATTTATTAATTATATTATTGCTATTGTTAACTTTTATTATTATTATTTTATTTTATTATATTTATTATTTTATTATTTATATTATTATTTAGTTTTTTTTTTTATTATTATTTTATTATTTATCATTATTATTTATTTTTTTTTTTTTTTTTTTTTTTTATTATATTTTTTTCGTTATTATTCGGTTTGTTTATGATATTTTTATTTTTGTTATTATTATTTTTTTTATTATTATTATTATTATTTTTAATTTTTATTTTTTTTGGTTGCTCCTGTATATTTTACTGCAGTAATATAATTTATTCATTTTTGTTCTCACGTCCGGGCGTGACTTAAATTTTCCAACTACAGTATGACAAACCCGGTGCAGAAAAAAGACTCATTTTCTCATTTTCTTTGTACGAAATTATTTTAATATAGTATTTTTAACCTTTTTCATTTTTTTTAAATGATATTGATGACTTTGACTAAAAAATGACGTTAATAGGGAAATCATAAATAGATCATGGCCACATGGATTTTAACTCTTTTTCAAAGTTTAGAATATCAATACAATGATCTCTTTTCGACCCAGGATTTAAAAAACTAAAAATTTTTCATATAAACTCAAATATTAACTAAAAATAGATAATATAAAATCATTCCAAAAAAAGCCTAAATTTCATCTCCAGATATCATAGTGCACAAAAACTTGGCTGACTGAAATAAAAAAACATCTTCGAATTTCCTGGGTATCCCTCCATCATTTTGTCGGGAACACTAGGGCTCAAGGAGGTGTTTCTTCTATTTTCTGAAAATTTTAAAAATTGAACAAAAATATGATTTAAAATGTATAATAAGACTTGAATTACTTACTTTTAGAATTATTACTGAATCTATCAGTTTTTTTGATTTTTTGCAATTATAGACCAAATAGTAAAACATATTGCAGTAACGAATTCACGAATGTCATAAAAACAGCATTACAAAACAAAACAAAAAAGAATAAAATAATACTCATAGGGACTTTAATATAAACTATTTAGCATCAACCCATACACCCAACAAATAACTTTCTAGCAAAAATTCAAAAAATTTTTAAATTTTTTTCCCACATCTCCGACCCCCTAGATTTCCCGATAGTTTAAATTTGGGGGACCCTTCTCCTAGACCATAATACACTAATTTTTTGTGGAAGTTTTCCACAGGGATTGTACACTTTTATTTCGGACCATCTTCCTATTTTTTTAAATTTTCCCCCCCCAAAAAAAACAAACTCAATAAAATAAATCAGAAAGTAAAATTAAAAATAAAAAGGAGCTTTTCTCTCAAAAACTTCAACCCCTATTTTGGAACCATTTTTCTTCCAAGATATAAATTTAAAATTTAAAACATTCTAGACAAACTGAGTAAATTTTTACAATGAATGTTTCCCCAAAAAAAAACAAAATATTTTTGAAAAACGGTTTCATAACCCTTGGGGTAAAGTCAGCTTAATTAAATCGGTCAAACCAAAAAAAACTATTTTAAGGGCTATAAAATAGGTTTTTGTCTCTGAAAGTTTTATAAAAAAAAACCGCAATGTCCAAATAGGGTTATACAAAAACATAAAATTTCATACATATGCGAATTTAAAAATTTAAAAATGATACACGCAAAAATGGAAAACCCAAAACAGCTGAAAAAAAAACTATAATTTTTTTTTATCTCAGTTTTCATAAAAAATGAATAAAAAAAGTAAGAATGCCCATCCATATTGCAGAGGGCCTTTAAAAGTATTTACAGAATTCTTCCAATTTAGATAACAAAAATCCCCCCTTCCGTATTAACCCCCTGACTTTCTGGAGGGTAATTATCCAACATCAATGATTGTTTCCCCTAGCCCCAAACGTTTGCAGCTGTAATAAAATCATTAAAAAACAAAAAATGTAATACCCCTGAAATTTTCCCTCCTCTCCTAAAAGCAATAAAGAACAAATAGCTGTTCCATTATCAAATCTTGTTCAACCCGTCCATCGAAAAAAAATTTTTTTCAAGTTTAAAACATGCAAAGTAAACCTATTTAAAAAAAAGGTCCAAAAAGAAACATTTCCCAATTACAGACCCCAAAACATGCTAAGCACCCTACTCAAAAAAAATTCAGAAATTAATGAAAAAAATTCTATTAAATTTCTTAAACAAAAAAAAAACTATTATCAAAAAAAGAACAATTTGGTTTTCGAAAGGCTTAAGTACCTTTTGTGCTCGACCGCCCTTACCCATAATCTACTCTCCTTGGTGCCAACTACAATGCTCCTATTTTTTTTGACTTTACTAAAGCTTTTATACGTGAAACATATATCTTACTAAAAAATTGAAAATTATGGTATACGGGCATCATACAGGGGTGGTTTAAAGACTACCTTTCCGGAGAACCCAAAGTCAAAATTTTAGAATTGGGCTATCTATACCCCAAAATCATACGGAGTCCCTCAGGGTGTGTCTCGGTCCCTTTTTTTCCAAACTATAAATGATCTCCCCAAATGTATTTTACAATTAAAAAAAAATACTTTTTTGCTGACTCACTTTATTTATTACTGGTGCAGACCCTACACCTTTTTAGAAACAGCCAACCAAGACCTAGGAAAAATTTTTTAAATGGGTTTGAGTATAACTAAACCCTCAATTTAAACAAAGTATTATATGCTCTTTACCAACAAAGGGGATAAAAATTTTTCCTACTCTGATAACAACAACAATGTCATCAACAGAAATAACCCAAAACAAACTACTAGGTGAATTTTGATGATAACATATCCTTTAAACCCACATTAAGAATTTTTGTCTTAATTTCTAGAATGTATCCTTTTTATACAAATTAAGACCTTATCTAATAAAATTTCTTAAAATTTTCCCATAAAAGCCCATTATTGCCCCACTTTCAATATTGTACTCCAGTTGGTGCAAACATATCCCACTCATTTACCCCCGTTCCCGGGTACAAAAAAAAATAAAATTGGTCATTTTAAAAAGGGTATTGATCATACTCACCC
>JACEEZ010004547.1:0-16435 GCA_016584305.1 Chionoecetes opilio | reverse complement strand
AGGGGTGGAAAGGGGGCCGGGGCCCTGGCCAGTCTTTGTTTTTAAGGGAGGCCGGGGGGCCCCTTTTTGGGGCCCCATTTTGTTTAGAAGGGGGGAATCCACCGACTTTACCAACTTTTATAGAAGCTAGCGAGGGTCCGCGTCGACCCGAAGAATCCCAAATGTAAATCCTCATTGCATTTTTGGCGGCGTCATCCACGAGTTGGACTTTGGGCAAAACTAAACGAGGTTTTAACTTCTCGTTTTTGTTTTTCCCCCTTTCTCCCCTTTTTTTTGGCGGCAACCCTTGCAAGGGTCAAATTAATGAACCATTGTTAGATGGGCACAGTGACACCGCTCCACCAATATCAACACAACCGGTAACAACAAAATTTTTTTTTTTTTTTATTTTTTTTTTTTAAACATTTGTGCCTTAGGCCTTAGGCAGTAGGACCCGGGCTCGGGGTAGGTTTGGGGTTCACTTGAGGGCGTGAGGTTGGCCCCGCCCTGGTGGAGCAGGCAGCAGGATTTTTATAGTGACCCTGCGATTAAGGTCATGCCCCCCCCCCTGTTTTCGAGACTCGCAACGGGTGATTTTAATGAGCAGGGATGTGCGTGTTCTTGGACACCGCCCCGGTACAAAAGACTTTGTTTTTTTGGGGCGAACTCGGGTCCCCAAGAAGCCCATTGGGACCTAACCACTCGCTCCCGCCCCCCCAAAACTACTCTTTTCCAGTCCCACAAGTTTCGGGGTGACGCACTGCAGCTTTCTCGCCGCCGCAAAAATTGCTTTTCCCGGAGTTGAATTTTTTTAGTCAAGCGAGAGGAGGGAAAACCGCAGGGGATGGGGGGGGGGGGGGGGTGTGATCTGGGCTGCGAGTTAGCGCGGCGTCGAAGGACTTCCCGTGTGTCTAAATTATAAACTCTTGGACTCACCCGTCTCAGATCGTCAAAATGCAAATAAGAAGGGCGGGAAAATAAGGTAGGAGGGAAATTGGGAGAACTGAAAAGGGACGAAGGGGGAAGGAGTAAAGGACATACAGTAAAAAGTCGCTGTTTTAGTAGACTTGGTGCGCTGACGGGACTATGCAGGTATAGGCCTCGATTCAGTCTCCATGCCCTCGCTGTTTGAAAAGTAATCAACCCCGGGCGAACACCATGATTCTGCGAAGGAATTAAATTTACCAAGGCGTCTCGATACCAGATTCGTCTCTTCAAGCCCTATTTAGTGTCCTGTTTTCACACCTAGAGTAAGACAGGGATCACAAGCATTTGAAGATCCGGATCTTGCCTTCTGCACAGGTACAACAACCCCAAATACTCCCGCGGGAGCGAGTCCATACACCGTGGCTATGCCAACAGCTGTAAAGACTTCTTGACGTGACCCGCCGTCATTATGAACTGCGCTCCCAAAGGGTAGTAAACTTTCAAGATTTTCAATGTCCTCGCCCCCACGCATAAACCCAGACTGTACTTGCCTCTCTAGAAGTCCTCCAAACCCTGGACCTTGGTCTTGAGCCAGGAGACCTCAAGTCCCAAAGGCTTGCTCCGTGCAGCGCCTCGAGAGCATACCAGGACGTCCAGCGACTCAGCAAAGTTTACGCATCATCGGCAAAAACAGTCAGTGATCTTGGTGGTTCCGACGGATGCTCCACAATCACTTTGATCTACAACCTTGTCCAATACCCAGTCCATACACGCGTTGAAAAGTGATGGGGCAAGGACGCACCCTTGCCTCACTCCTGTATTCACAGGAAAGAAGTTGGATACACCTGCCCCAACATTCACAGCCCCTCTCATTCCCAGAATACAAAACCAGTTATCAACAATAGTCCTTGCAGGAATCCCTCGAAGTCGCAGAAGATCCCAGATGCACGATGCACTGAGTCAAACGTCTTCTTGAGATCAAATAGGCTCAAGCATCCCCTGTCGAAACTCACGTCGGCGTTCCACCAGGACACGAAGCGCTAGGATACGGTCCGTTATTGACTTTTCCAGGCGTGAAACCAGCCTGCTGAGGTCTCTGATGCTTCACCAGATGACTGCGAATCCGTGTCAGCAAAAATGGGGCAAGCACCTTGCCTGGTACGGGTTTTAGCAAGTGTAATACCGCGGTAATTTTTTGCAGTCCTGACGGTTCCCTTTCCCCTTTCAATAGGACGACCGCCCCCTTTTCCAGTCGGAGGGAATGGTACCTGATTGCCACACGGCAGTCAGGACAGCATGCAACCGCGGATCTTTGGGCCCCACCCCCAGCTTTGAGGAGCTCCGCACTGATATTACAAAAACAGCTGCCTTTCTACCTTCAAATTTGCTAAGCCTCTCTGACTTCGTCAGGAGAGGGTGCGGTTTCGTCAATGGGAGGATCGGCATCCACTGCCTGTAACCTGTGGTGTGAAGTGCTCAGTTGGGGTCCACCGTAACAAGCCCAAAGTACTCAGCCCAAAGAGCCATCGCCCATCATGTCCGACACGAGGCGACATCTGCTGTTCGAATAGGGACTCCCGAGAAGGAGGGCTTGGACGGAGCTTCCCTTTAGGGCCCCGGGAGGCGGTCGGAGGTCATTAGCGTTCAAATGACCCTTGACTCCTCACGAGGGCTCCTGACATACCTTCCTTGTCTCTCCTCAGGGGGGTTCTAGTCCGGCGTGACAGAGCCCTTTTGCTGGTCCCGGTTCCCAGCCAGCCTGGCAGCGGCGACTCTCCTCGATTTTCTCCAGCGTCTCCGTCGAGACAAAACCACGCCCCTTGACCTCGGGCGCTCCCCAATACACTCCTTGGCAGCCTGTTTAGTTTCACGTTTGAAGGTATCCCACAGTTCTACAGGGTCCCCCAGAGCACCGAGCACATCAAAACCGATTGAGACTGCCCACCGCATACTCAATGAGCACATGTTTAAGTCCTTCAGTTTCTCAAGATGAAAAACAGTATGGTTTTCCTCTTGAGATTCTTCTGACTTGACATGAAGCTTAAGTGTAGCAACAAAAAATCTTTGATCTTTCCAAAGAACTCAGCACTTCGATAAACCCTGCAGTTCTGGAGGATCCTCCAACGAGTACTAACGAGGATGTGGTCGATCTCCTTAAACTTTACCCCTCCGGATTACTATACCTGCTAGCGGTGGCCCGCTCTTGGGCTCTGATACCAAGAACCTGAAATCTCAACCTTCTGGATCTTGCCAAAGTTTTTAGAAGCAGAGAACCTGTTGATATTCTGGTACCGGAGCCATGGGGACCCAACACTAACTCGTGCCATCTCTTACAGCGCCAGTAGTAGCATTGAGCACCCAGACAATGAGGTGCCCGAGGAGGACACTGGTCTAAAACAGGTCGGTGGGCTAGAACATCTCCTTCTCTCAGTTTACGCATCTGGTAGGAGCGTACACTGCAACAAGAGACATGAACCCAGAGTGTGTTTCATCCCACCCGCATTATACGTTCATCAACCGGGGTAGCTTCAACAACCGACGGCTCAGTTTGCTGGGAGGGGCCTTAGCTACCCCCGTACACGGTGACCATTGCTCATGCCGGACCAGGGAGTGTGTAACCCCCCACTGCTAGTTCGCACTGCCAGGCCTCTCGTCTCAAGAGTCCCACTATTCACCCTCAAGCCTACTGAGCTTCGCCCGATGGGGGAGGTAGTCGGGGTGTCGTCTGAGAGGCTCAGGAAGTTCCACGAACCACACGAGAACCCCCGAGGTTGATCCGGGTGATTCACGGGCCCGCACCGCTTCTGCAAACCGCCCCGGCCACCCCATAAGAAAAAGTTGGGGCTAGGGGCCCTACCACTTGATTTAAAGGCGGGATTCCGAGGGGTTGCCCCGGCACTCGTAAGGCAGACCCTCTCCCCTCCGCGGCATTTGGAGGTGTCTGCATGGTCGGGCCCCCGGTAAACCGGTCGGGGGGCCGCGATTACCCGCGCCCCCGGCCCTCTACCTCCTTAGATGTTAGTGGCAGATCTGGGTTTTACCAGGGGAGGTGTGTTGCAACCCCCCCCCCCAACCAATCTATGTCAGGGGTTGGCCTTAATGCTCACCGTGGCCAGGGACGCAGAACCCCCTGTAGGGATTAACCCCAGGCTGCCCACTATTTCACCCATAGCTGGGGCTGTATGGCCTTTGACTCAATAGTGACTCTGCCCTTAAAGATGGTCTTATTTTTAGTCCATCTGGGTGTCCAGCACACCCTCCTCCCTGGTAGAACCAGTGGGGTAGCCGGTTTAGTCGCCGACGATCCGACCATGTGACTGTTTGTACTGGGTTACATGTTAGCAGTAGCAGGGGACAACCCTGACCAGACCCCAGTTTTATCAAGAGACATGCAAATTAGTGGGATGGTTGGTGCTGTTTGCCATGGAGAGGCATTCAATGTCTGGATCGATTGATGAGGTAGACAAGAGCAGAATGTCATTGAGGTGGCGGTCACTTAGAAGGGAGCGAATGCGAGGCTTTGTATATTTCATTTTTTGAAAAGAGTTGTTCACAATAGTAAGTTCTGCCAAACATGGCAACGATGCGTTTTACATGCTTAATGTAATTTGGAAATTTGTTAGAAGGGAGGACGAGGTCACGGAAGAAGGACAGTGGAGAAGCGGTACGGTACTTTGCCTTCAGTCGTCATTACACGAAGATCCACCACAACTCATCTGCAGGGGGGCAGGGGGCTTCGTCCAAAGGGAAGGAAATCAAAAGGGGGAGGTGAAAACAGCTTGAAGCCCGGAGCCAGTGGCGTGCATCCTGTGAAAAGGTGGGCCCAAAAGTCCCCCGCAAAGATGTGACAACACCAACACAAGTGTTCTAGGTCCACGTTCATTCAGGTGCACAAGCGCAATACGAGGAAAATGCAAAACTGACCAGGCAGCCAGTTGAGCCTCCACCAAGCGCAGTTTTACCTCGAAGGCGGGATGTGCGAATACAGTCTGTGCTGAAAGAATGTGTTTTTGCCTTGCCGCTTCACATTGAGGTCATTTAGGTGCGCTAGTGATATCTGTGAGCCGGGCAGACGAGCAAGCATTGCGGGTTGGAAACAATGACAGCACGGGGAGGCTCTTTGACGACGGTAAGGTGGCGATGTTCCTGCTGCAGGTCGCACACGGGGACCAGCATGCGCTCCAGACTAACCAGCGACCTCACAGAAGTAAACATAGTCACCATAGTGTGCGTTGGACTTCGTCGTTAGTGCCTGGAACTGGCGGTGGGCTTAAGCTGCGCGGAGAGGATCGAGGTGACAACTGCCACGACTACAAGACATTGACATCAGTAAGGTTGGCAGACTTGAGCACAGGGACTCTGGGGATGATGCTAGTGCACCTTGTGGATGGGCTGGGTGTGTCCGGCGGCCCACAAGTGACGCACTAGCAGTGAGGCGGCCACCCTTCTTCTTCCAGTCATTGCTGGGGCACGTCGGTCGTCACGCAAACGAGACGGTACAGGTCGAGGGAGTGTTGCTCACACAATGAAGTACTGCGTCGAAGATGTCTTGCCCAGTGGTGGTGCCGTCCGTGCAATGGAACAAAGCTGGAGAAATTCCTCATAAAACCTGAAGGGCAGAGTCAAGCATGACTCCATGAATGAAAATCGCCTGCTGTGCTGTGTATTCATGTCGGTGCTCTCATCAAGAGCGAGAGAGAAGGCATCGAAATTTGAGCAACAGGTCTTAAGCGGCGTTCACGCTGTCTGACATCTCCTCAAGGCGACGACAAACAGTGCAGGGTGAAAGGCTCACATTTCAAAGGAGAACGCTTTTCAGACAGAGGGAATCTATCACAACCACAGATCGCACTCCTGATAAAGTCCCCGTCTGTGAATGGTTCACTCGGCGAGCAAGGAGGCGAAACTCAAGCTGGCGCGCTCCTTGTCAGCATCAGAGTCTTGCTTACGGAAGAGTGAGTGTTTTTCTGCAGGTTGCTGACAATTTGACAATGGCCTCACCTTCTATCTAGCAGCAGACAGCGAGCAAAGCTCGATGGCTTGGTGCTGTGTCTCCCAGTGGAGCGCCATATTATACTCCTGAGAGATCAGCCACAGTATTCAAGCAAAGAGGCATGGGCCTGTCCATAAGCGTTCAGTGAAAAAGTATTTCTCCCACTCAGGTTGAAGGCCCGACACTCGAGTATCACTTCCTCTCATAACAATTGCAGGTATGATGATGGGACTAAAAAGAAAGAAAAATAATGAATAAGACAAAGTCGAAATAAATGTCAACATGTGCGACACGAATACATGCAAGACTTTTACATAGTAAAAAAAATTGCATACAATAATAAAAATTAAGATACAACGTCCACACAGTATTTGTGAAAAAATGTTACGCCCCTGCGTTGGCGTGGGCGAGCGTGTGTTGAATGGGCGTGTTGAGTATGCGCGCATGTGTTTTGAGTAAGGCTACTCAGTAAGCCATTGTCCGATTGGGGCGCGGGCGGGCGGGAAGCGGACCTACCAATACGAGTAGCTGGAGAGCGTGATTTGGTTGTAAGCTTGGGGGCTGGGGTGAAGTGGGTGAATGAAGAGAGAGAGAGGAGAGAGAGAAAGAGAGAGAGAGAGGAGAGAGAATATAGAGAGAGGAGGAGAGAGAGAGAGAGAGGAGAGAGAGAGAGAGATTAGACGAGAGGAGAGAGAGATGAGAGAGAGAGCGAGGAGGCGAGAGATGAGAGAGAGAGAGAGAGGAGAGAGAAGTGGGCAGCAAGAAAATGCCAATATAACCATTTCTCTAATGATAAAGTACATTCAGACTAAGAAAGTTTTGATGGACATTTACCTCTTCTCAGTACGAATCCGACGGCGACTGGCCGCTGGCGGACCGTTGTGGGGTGAGGGAAGACTGCTAATGGGACGTCACGTGTAATGGCAGAGTTGCCAGATGCCCGATTAGTGGCCAGTCCCACGTCGGCGCCTTCGACATGATTCGAGTTTTTTGCCATGTAGTCATTTCCCTGGCGATTTTCAGTGGTATGCGTTGTTGGAAAGATCTCAGTCATGCAAATTTGCCCGCGCTACCCGCCGCGGATCAGTCGAGAGGTGCCGACTTACTCAGTTTGAGTGGGCTAGGCTGTTACGGCCGGTTGGTATATAAATATCAAGCAGGGTGACGGGCCATGAGTTCGGGATCTACTGAGGGCCCGGATCTGACCCGCGGTGCCGGTAGGTGCCGACCCATCGCCTTAAACCGATCCTTCCGTCGGTCTGTATCTGTAAGAGGACAATCCGGCGTGGAGGAGGCCAAGGCTGTGTGTGCGCGGTGTGTGTGTGTGTGTGTTGTGTGTGTGTGTGTGTGTGGTGTGTGCCCTTGTGTTGGTGTGTGTGCGTGGTGTGGGGTGATTGTGTGTGTCGCGTGTGTGGTGTCGTGTGTGTGTGTGGTGTGTGGTGTACAGAAAAGAAACTGGGCAGTCAGTAAATGCATATTCATTAGATAACATTATCAGTCATCTCTCTATGTAATTACAAAACTTCCTCACATACTCACTCCCACAGGTACGAAATGCGTGTGCCTTGGGAAACCAAGGGGTGGTCGCAAGAAGGACGGCAAGACTGGACGTGCACAGTAGTTACCTACATGCACCATGGCGACGACTTCTCGATGCTGCTGCGTGGATTCCTTCCCGCATGGCCGTCAGTTGACTACTCCCGCTTGTACATCTCGAGCCGCTGGTAGATCGTGCACCCGCAAGCCTGGTCACGTGCCCCAGATCTTTGCCTCGTCAGACCCTTCCAGGTGACTTTCTTTCTCTCTCTCCCCACAGTTAATATGACGTAATATATGGAATGCATAAACATCTTCACATTTGTCAGGAGCAACAAGAACAGTTCCTTAACATTGTTCTGTCTTTAGCGTAATGATAATGGTAATGATAATGACGATAATAGATACCTATGTGTAACAAAACTATATCAATAACAATAAGAACAATAACAATTAGGACTATAATAATGATACTGTCATGATAGCAAAACAATTATGATACCGATTATGAAATAATAATGATATTAATAATAATAATAATAATAATAATGCTATGATAATAATAACAGTAATAATAATAATAGTAATAATGTAATAATGATAACAATAATAATAATACTACTAATAATAAATAATAATAATAATAATAATAATATATAGTGATAATGATAATCAACAATAACAATAATGATTTTCAAAACAACAATAATGATGATATGATAAACAGCCAATAATAATAATAATAATGATATATCTACTCCGACTACTGCTACATATGTACTACTACTAATAGTAATAATAATACAAAGGTTGAGTTTGTCACCAAGTTGGCAGCTGAGAGAGGGATAATCGCCAAGCTGGTGGTGAACATTGAAATAACAAGAATGGCCAGTGTGTTATGTGGTATTATGTGTAGACTGCAGACCCTTGCTAGTGAACGATAAAATATTGGTTTAGCAACAAGACGAATTGTGAACAGCGTAATAATGAAAAACGACATGTTATTAACCATATTAATAGCACTACATATCTTTATTTCATGTATATTATAGATTATCCATCATCCTATGATTCATTCATCATTTGTACTATTATCATTAGCATTATAATTATGATTATGCTTTTATTCGTTCAGGACATTATTGATTATTATTATTATCATAATTATTTATCAATATTATATAGGATCACTATCATTAGTAGTTACGTCGCTCTCTGATGATATGATATGGGTGACACTGCAAATATAGGGAATTCACTCTGGACGTTGTAGTCTTTTATAGTTTCCTTTTTTGTAATACAAATTACAACTGTAGGCGTCACGAGGACGTACGTAGCGAATTATGTGCGTGCGGCAGCAGGCCGGACGGAGTCCCGCCATCGATAGGAGCTGGGAGTTGACGACGAACGGGCGAGGTCGAGAATGACGCGATTGCCAGAGTCACTGGGCTACATTATATAGCCAATAAAATTACATGAATTAAAAATTCTGTGGTCGCTTATACAATGCTACATCAATCGGACACAAACCACACTGAGTCCACACAGTGGCCAATGAAAAAAATCAGTAAGAATAGCATGGTTAATATTATGAAGAACTTTAAATAATCGTCCAGACCATCTATCAGTCTGAGTTAAGCAATCAAAAATAGCCATATCGAGTATATCAACGATATGTTTGTTACTTTTTGCATCCAGTCACCGTTTTAAATGATCTGGCAATAAAAATCTGAAAATTCCCGAGCTCTCAAAAACACAATAGCGACCAGCAGACGACCGCACCACGGCCGGTGACGTCACGTCAGGAGGCACCTTCCAGTCCCGCGATTACAAATACACGTTAAACTCAGAAAAAAGTCATAGTAATTGAAGACTTTGTTGTTTCTGATATTTTTTTTTTGCGATATAGATTACTGCATCCTTTATGGGTGTGCAGCTAGAAAAGCTGCTGCCTTCCAGAGAGCTTATCACCCGTTCAACCAATACGCCACGATATATGTGTGGAGACGTGTGGAGCGCCGGCGAGAGGGGGTGTGTGAAGCAGGATTGTCCGCACTCGCCCGGAGCACACACGTCTCCACATCTATATCCGCCGGCCCCGCATTGGTTGGAAACGGCGGATAAGTTTCTCTGGAATATTATTCTGGACTGATTATGCCTATTTATTATGACCTTAGTATTATGTTTCTTTGTCATTTATGGCCTAGATCTTCGGAAGGCGTACGGTCCTGACGGAGTCCCTCCTATAGTTCTCAAAAAACTGTGTTTCTTGCTGCCACCCTGCCCGGTTCAAACTTTTCCGTTCTTGTCTATCTACTTCCGCAACTTTATTCTGCAAAGTTTTCTCACACTAACCTGTTTCCTAAGTAGGTGACCGTCTAATCCTTCAATTACCGTCCTATAGATTTGATTCTGCCGTTTCTAAAGTCTTTTGAATCTATAATTAATAAGCAATCTATGCTTAAGCATCCATCTGCTAACAAATCTCTATCGACGTCAGTAAGGTT
This sequence comes from Chionoecetes opilio, assembly GCA_016584305.1. Taxonomy (NCBI): domain Eukaryota; kingdom Metazoa; phylum Arthropoda; class Malacostraca; order Decapoda; family Majidae; genus Chionoecetes; species Chionoecetes opilio. Next base: position 6,493 of record JACEEZ010004547.1, on the reverse strand, counting down.
TCCGTAAAAGGGCTGTATCTCTGGCGGATCCAACTAATAGCTTCCTAACTGAATCTAGGTCATCCTCCTTTAGGGGTTCGGGATGAAACTTTTTGCTGTTGCCCCTGACCATGTTCAAAAAGCTGTTGATAGTATAGCACATTTGTAAATTTCTTAAATACCTTTATCGGTTTAATAATATCTTGCACCGTCATCTCAGTTCCCTTCTAAACAGTTCTATGCGGCTCACTGTAGACGGTCATTGTTCTTCTCCTTAAGTCTATCAATAGTGGTGTTCCTCAGGTTCTGTCCTATCACCACTCGCTTCATTATTCAGTGTGAGGAACTACACCTGCCTCGTTCCCCCTACCGGAGGACGGTTGATTACAACTTTCACCAACGTGCGACGGTTCATCCTTCAAGGTTTATGCCGCCCACGTCTAATACCCCCACCCGTGTCAAGGGGTAGGGGGGTGGTATTCTAACCCATGTGGGTGTACTCCAGAGCCACAAACGCCCTGGGTAAGCAGGACAGCACAGGCTTTCCAGCCTGACAACATCTCCACTACAAGTGCTATTCTCATCCCTGAGCCACTCACTGAAGAATTGGCGCTCTTCAGACAAGCCCTTTTCACCAATCACTTCACTCACACCAATGACACTTTTCAACCACTCCCCACTGCCTAACGGTGGTAACTACGTGCTTGAAGATTGCTGCTGCAATTCCTCATTAAATCTTGCATTAGGAAGAGGACATAATACGGATGGCAATGAGTTAGAACGTTTGTGCAGCGAGACCGCGGGAGGGATGAGGCATGCAGTAGCAAGTTTAGAAGAGCAATGAGGATGATAATAACGGTAGAAAGATAGCAACGAGAAGCAGTTCGGCGGTGATTTAAAGATTGAAGACAGTCAGTCAGAGGAGGGAGTTGATGAGAGGAAAAGCTTTGACTCAACCTGTTTTGAGAGAGCTAGTGCGTATGGATCCCCCCTCCCATACATCGCGGGCCATACTCCATACATGGGCGGATAAGGCCCCCTCTAAAGAACAGCAACTGGGAGGAGGCAAAAAAATGGACCGCAGACGCCACAGGAACTAACTTCTTAGAAGTTGTTTAGCAAGAGAGAGAATATGAGATTTCTAGTTCAGAATTTTAGTAAAGGATAGATCAAGAATGTTCATTATAGAAGAAACAGGCAAAATGAGTGTCATGAAGAAGGAGTCGAGGTGAAGAAAATGGGATTTGGAGCATTTAAACAAAACAAGGTTTGCTTACCCCAGAAGAAAATTATAGAAAAAATATGAAGTTAGTTAGGCGCTCGGTGGCATCCTCCGTGAATAAACTTAGTTATGTTGAGTGGAAGTTAAATAAACGGACAGTAGAAAAATGCAGGTAGAATCATCAGCGTAGGAGTGGATAGGCTTGCGTTTAGACTTAGAAAAAATTATTAATGAATTAAATAGAAAAAGAGGGGTGAGGACAGAACCCGGAGGAAACACCACTATTGATAGATTTCAGGAGCAGACAAAAAAAAAACTGTCCATTACAGTAGCTGCAATAGAAAACGGTTTGAAAGCGAAACTTAAGATGAAGGATACAGAGAGAAAGAATAGAAACGGAAGAGAGTAGTTGGAAATTAAAGATTTGTACCAACCACTATCTTCAAAAGCTTTTGATATGTAAGGGCAACAGCAAAAGTTTCACCGAAACCGCCTATTAAAGGGGAGGACCAAGATTCAGTTGGAAAGCTAGGAAGATCGTCAGTAGGGCGCCCTTTTATGGAAAACCGTACTGACGATCAGATTAGAAGGATTGTATGAGCGTATAGATGCGTAGGAATCTTTTTATTAAGACTAATCTTAAGATTCAAATCCAAAGCTATAGGGACGGTATTTGAAGGAGTTTAGAAAAACGCCACCCTCTTAGGAAAACAGGTTGATGTGAACAAAACATCCGCAGAAGGGAAAGGGGAAGAGATAGATAAAGACGGAAAAATTGACCCAGGCATGGGGCAAGCACAGAAGCACAGTTTTTGAGAAAAAATAGGGAGGGACTCCGTCAGGAACGCAAGCTTTCGAAGAACTAGACCAGAAAGGCAAAGGAAAACCTCCTTACGAAGATATCAATAAACAGGCATCAATAGTCAGAGGGTGGAGTAGGACGAACAAAGCCCTTCACAACCAAAGTGGACTTTTTCAGCAAAGGTTTGAGCAAAGGCTCAGCTTATAATTATATTAGACAGATGAGGAGCCATCTGGAGAAGCATAGGCGGGAAAGATGCAGAGAAACATGTTAGAGATGTTATTAGCTAGATGCCAGAAGCCAGAGAGGAGTTCTGATTAAGAAAGATTTTTGACATTTTCTAGAATGAAGGAGTTGGTAAGTGGAAAGTTTAAGCTTTGGCATGGTTGCGGGGATTAAATCTAGTGGCTGATGGTCGTGTGTGTGTGTGTGTGTGGTTTGTGTCTACTGATGTGTGTGTGTGTGTGTGTGTGTGTGTGTGTGCTGTGTGTGTGTGGTGTGTGTGTGTGTGTGTGCGTGTGGTGTGTGTGTATGTTTGGTGTTTGCGAATGGGGTGTTATGTATTCATCTAGTTGATTTCATCGAGCTGGATTTACAGTGCCTGAGCAACGCTCGTATGGCCCCGCTCCATAGCAATTTGAATCATTCATCATTAGTGCTTATGTGGCAGAAGTACCACCCCCGGCAACACCCGGTATCCATTTACTGTTGAGTGGGACAGGCGGCTAGGGTTGTAAAGAAGACCACCCGTCTGTCTTCGCTTCGCCCGGGGATCGACCGTGACTCTAGGTTGTGAGCCGAGCGTGCTAACCGCATACAGACGGAGGGAGTAACCAATGTGTGTTGGTGTGTGTGTGCGTGTGTGTGTGTGTTGCGTCGTGTGTGGATGTGGCTGTGTGTGTGTTTGCGTGTGTGTGGTTTGCGTGTGTGTGTGTTTGGAGTGGTGTGTGTGTGGCACGAGCGGGCGTTCTATAAGTTATAAATAAAGAGAATAAAAAAAAAAATAAGAAGAAGTTATAAATAAGGGGAAGGTTTGGCGTTGAGGAATCATGCCGCAACAATGCCTCGTCATTATTGATAATTCCCATTACTTCCTGCTTTGTAACGCCTCTGTAGACGTGCTGTGGGCGGCGGTGGTGCTGGCGAGCGTGGGTAGCGGGTGTGGTGATGTGGGCTTTGGAGGGGCGTGGTGGGGGCGTGTGGCGAGGAGGGTGAGGGAGGAGTGACGCGGCGTGTATGAGTCCTACTGCTTGCGGCGTGGCGGATACTACGGGAAGACCGCTAGCCCCGCATCCCACCTACATGCGGGCAGGGGAGAGGAGGCAGAGAGAGAGCGAGAGAGATGATAGAGAGTGAGAGAGACGAGAGAGAGAGAGAGAGAGAAGAGAGAGAGAGAGAGAGAGGAGAGAGAGCGGAGAGAGAGGAGCAGAGAGACAGAGAGAGAGAGAGAGAGAGAGAGAGAGAGGAGAGAGAAGAGAAGAGGAGAGAGCGAGAGAGAGACGAGAGAGAGAGAGAGAAGAGAGGAGAGAGGGAGAAGACGAGAGGAGAGAGACGTAGAGAGAGGAGAGAGATGAGAGAGAGAGAGCCAGAGAGAGAGAGAAGAGATAGAGGAGAGAGAAGAGAGAGGAGAGAAGAGAGAGAGAAGAGAGAGGAAAGAGAGAGAGAGATTGAGAGAAGAGAGAGAGAGAGTGTGTTGTGGATACACTTTATACGTGTTATATATAAGCAGTAAAACAACACAACAGGAATTCAACCAATCAGTAGTCAGTCAGTCAGTAGTCACCCGACTGATCTGTCTTTGATTAAGGAGTAAAGTCGTTGGGGGTGGGGATGGTGTAGTTATGGTGATGAGATGATGATGATAAAATGATGATGAAATGATGAGGATGAAAGTGTATTAAAGCGGATTGAACCATAAACACCCTAATACTCACCAAGTGTATGTGGCGTTAATAATTAATCCTATACAAAAGCTATATTTATTTCCTTGCATCTTTTAATTGCCGTGCCTGATGCAAATGATCGGAACTGATGCCAAAGCGTTGCATAAAAAAGCGACCATTTGTATCCGCTCTGATCCTGTCGTTGTATAATCAATTGCACTCATTTACACGCCTGGTTTTTCTTGTTCTCCCATATCATGTACTACATACGGCATATCATTAAAAACGAAAAAGGCAACAAGAGTGTTCCCCATCCTGTTCCTTCACACCAACTCCAACTACGTTTACGTTTGTTACTCCTTCCTTTTGAGTAGTCTCTTCCTCAACACTCCAGCAGTCCCTCCTCACTGACAGAGTTGGTGGGTTGGCGGTGGGTGTTTTGCATGCTACTCACCGCCGCCTACCGCGCAGCCCTTAATTGCCACCTCTCTGTGCCGACAAATCCCCGGCGATAATACCCTCGAGAGAGCTGCGGCAGGCGGATGGACGTGGGGCATGGAGCCGAAAATTTTTTTTTTGATTTTGCGATAAGCATATCTTGCTCCTTTATGGGTGCAGCTAGAAAGCTGTGCCTTTCCAGAGAGCTTATCACCCGTTTCCAACCAATACGCCCACGATATATGTGTGGAGACGTGTGGAGCGCCGGGCGAGAGGTGGGTGGTGTGAAGCAGATTGTCCGCCTCTCGCCCGGCGCACACACGTCTCCACATATATATCGCGGCCGCATTGGTTGGAAACGGGTGATAAGTTCTCTGGAATATATTATCTGACTGTATTATGCCTATTATTATGATCCTTCGTAATTATGTTTTCTTTGTCCTTTATGGCCTAGATCTCTCGGAAGGCTTACGGTCCTGACGGAGTCCCTCCTATAGTTCTCAAAACTGTGTTTCTGTGCTTGCACCCTGCCCGGTCAAACTTTTCCGTCTTTGTCTATCTACTTCCTCCTTTTATTCTTGCTATAAGTTTGCTCACATTAACCTGTTCCTAAGTAGGGTGACCGTTCTAATCCTTCAAATTACCGTCCTATAGCTTTGACTTCCTGCCTTTCTAAAGCTTTTGAATCTATACTTAATAAGATCATTCTTAAGCATCTATCTGCTCACAATCTTCTATCTGATCGTCAGTACGGTTTCCGTAAAGGGCGATCTACTGGCGATCCTAACTAATAGCTTTCCTAACTGAATCTCGGTCATCCTCCTTTAGGGGTTTCGGTGAAACTTTTGCTGTTGCCCTTGACATGTCAAAAGCTTTTGATAGTCTAGCACAATTTTTTAAATTTCTAAACTACCTTTATTCGGTTTATATAATTCTCTCTGCACCTTCATCTTCAGTTTCCTTTCTAACCGTTCTATTGCGGCTACTGTAGACGGTCATTGTTCTTCTCCTAAGTCTATCAATAGTGGTGTTCCTCAGGGTTCTGTCCTATCACCCACTCTCTTCCTATTATTCATTGTGAGGAACTACACCTGCCTCGTTCCCTCCTACCGGAGGACGGTGATTACAACTTCACCAACTTGCGATGGTTCACCTTTCAAGTGTTTATTGGCCGCCCACGTCAATACCCCCACCCCCGTGTCCAGGGGTAGGGGGGTATTCTAACCCAGGTGATTCCAGAGCCACAACGCCCTTGGTTAAGCAGACAGCCACAGCTCTCCAGCCTGACAACATCTCCCACTACAAGCTGCTGTTCTCATCCCTGAAGGCACTCACTGAAGAATTGGGCGCTCTTCCAGACAGCCCTTCACCACTCACTTCACTCCACACCACTGACACCTTTCAACACTCCCCACTGCCTGAGGTGGTAACTACGTTGCTGAAGATTGCTGCTGCAATTCTCCTCATTAAATCTTGCATTAGGAAGATGGACATAATATGGATGGCAATGAGTAGAACGTTTTGTGCAGCGAGACCGCGGGAGGGGATGAGGCATGCAGTTAGCAAGTTTAGAAGAGCAATGAGTATGATAATAACGGTAGAAGATAGCAAGAGAAGCAGTATTGCGGCGGTGATTTAAAGATTGAAGACAGTCAGTCAGAGGAGGGGAGTTGATGAGAGGGAAAAGCTTTTGACTCAACCCTGTTTGAGAGAGCTGTGCGTATGGATCCCCCCTCCCATACATGTGAGACATACTCCATACATGGGCGGATAAGGCCCCTCTAAAGAACAGGCAACTGGGAGGGAGAAAAAAATGGACGCAGACGCCACAGGACACCTAACTTCTTAGAAGTTGTTTTAGCAAGAGATGAGATATGAGATTTCTAGTTCAGATTTTTAGTAAAGGATAGATCAAGAATGTTCATTATAGAAGAAAAAGGCAATTGAGTGTCATTGAAGAAGAGTTGAGTGAAGAAATGGGATTTTGAGGCATTAAACAAAACAAGGTTTGCTTTACCCCAGTCAGAAATTATAGAAAATATGAAGTAGTTAGGCGCTCGGTGGCATCTCTCCGTGAATTACTTAGTTTATGTTGAGTTGGACGTCTAATAAACGACGTAGAAAATGCAGGGTAGAATCATCAGCGTAGGAAATGGATAGGGCTGTAAG
>JACEEZ010004546.1:57500-73116 GCA_016584305.1 Chionoecetes opilio | reverse complement strand
AAACAAGTCAATATTAAAATTTTTCCCAACATCCCGGAAGTAAAAATTTTCAGCAGCTTAATGAATCATTACATGGAACAAATCTAGGGGACGAGACATTTTGAAAGTTAACTTTTGTTTTTGAGGACCACCCTAATATATATATATATATATCATATTAATATATATTTTTAATTATACAATATATATATATATATATATATATTTTATAATATATATATATATAATATATGTTTATATACATATTTATATATTATATAAAATATATTATATATATATATATATATAATATGTATATAAGTATATATATATATATATATATATATATAATTATAAAATATATATATATATATATATATATATATATATAATATATATAATTTTATATAATATATATAATATAAAATATATCTATATCTATATATATATATATATATATATATATATATATATATTTTAAATAAAAATTTTATATGGTATATATATATTTTATATATATATATATAATAATTATATACTAAAATTATATAAAATATATATATATATATATATATATATTTTACATATATTTATTATATATATATATATTTTGGTATATTTTATATTGTATATATATATTATATATATATATATATATTATATTAATATATATATATTTTATATAATATATATAATATGTATATATATATATATTTATGTATATTAAACCTTTTTTCCCTTCCCTGATCAGGCGGTAAATGGGTACACCTGGGAGGGTAGGGCAAGGTGAACTACGGGGGTCACGCATGTCGCTGGGGATCAAAGGGGGCGTGACTGCTTGAAATTTCTTACAAACATACAGAAATCGCGTTACCTTTAATAGTCATTCACTTCCCTCGTCTGATTATTTCATAACACTTAACATTCATGTCTAATTGCTTATTGGGCTTATTTCCCTTTAAAAGGAATTACATGCGTCACTTTACTCTCTAACGACTATTATTGTCTCACTTTTTCATTTCAAGCAATTATTCTATTTTGTGGCCACCTGAACGTTATTCTTAATGTACTTATATCATAGTGTATTTAATGAAGGAAGTATGAATGCTGATTCTTTAAAATTTCCCATTGCTTTAACAACCTTATAGCCACTCAACGAGAGTGGTGTATTCATAGAGGTACGATAATACCGGAGTTTGTGAATGCCTGTGTGATGAAGCCTGTGGCGGGCAAAGGGGCGAACATTTGAGGGTATTGTACGTAGCTATTGATATTGGCGGGGTTTTTGGCCACGCAGGATGTCTTGTGGTTCGGTTTCGTAGTCTGCATTCCAGGAACCTTAATCATGTAATAGCTTTCGTTTTTTTTTTACATTACAAAGGACTGACCAAGGGCACAACAAAAAGAGATGACACAAAGCCCGCTTATTTGCCAGTCCCTATAAAGAAACAGTAAGAGAATAAAAAAAGAGGGGTGGGCCAATTTTAGTTCGGAAGGTGCCCTTGGTCACTCTTCTCTGAAAATATTTAAGTATTAGGAAGAGGGAATAATAGAAACAGGAAGAGAGTTCCAGAGTTTACCAGTTAAAGGGTAAAAGAGTAAAAATACTAATTAACATTTGCATTTGGAAGATGGACAGAATAGGGATGAAAATGAGTAGAAAGTCTGTGCGGGCGGGAGGGGGGAGGCATGCAGTTAGCAAGTTTAGAAGAGCAGGGGAGCATGAAAAAACGGTAGAAGATAGCAGAAGAAGCAACATTGCGGCGGTGATTTAAAGATTGAAGAAAGTCAGTCAGAGGAGGGGAGTTGATGAGACGAAAAGCTTTTGACTCAACCCTGTTTAGGAGAGCTGTATGATTGGACCCCCCCAAACATGTGAGACAGTTGTAAGTAGTCATATTACTGACATTTAGTGTAGTACATTTCGTAATGAGTCATTTTTACGTATATGTCTTTCATTGCTGCTACTGTTGCTGCTGTTACTATTAGTTTTACTAGTGGGGGTTTCAGACCAGTCAACGCCTTAAACAGGTGGTGATGCAAGGTCAACTTCGGAACGGTGCTCAGCTGCTTGCAAACAGATACTACATACAATAACTTCTCATTAGTTACGAGTATTGGCAAAATTTTCTAACTTAACGCTCACTCTTCACTATCCAACCGCACAATTTTCCACCTCAAAAACATTTGTTTTCGCTCAGCTTGTCGGGCGTTAATTGTCGGATAAAGAACGTGATGGTCATGACCTTGGCGGGACACAGCCTCGAGAGCTTTCGTCAGCGACTCCGTCAGGAAGGTCTGGTCGCTCTCACACACCGCATTGTTTTATGATATAACCGAGGCTGTAAATGACACCAGATGAAAAAGTGGGTTTTCGCGCTGAGTTTTCGGTGCCATCCATGGCTGTTGTTCGTCTGACCTTGTTTTTGTCGCTTAGCTTGTCCTCGTCCTTTTGTACATAGCTTTCACTGTTCGGGGAAAACCTGTTTTCAACGGGCCTTCCCGCTGTGTCACGCCCACCCTAGATCAAAGATATGAAACACAGGCTTTGGGGATCGTGCCTGTGAGCGAGACATTGAGGCAAGTCCCCGCGAGCCGGCTCGCGATCGCTAGTTTCAGAGCGATTTTGGACCTCATAATGACCGATCTTAGAGTAATGCTGGGACCTCCACCTCAAACACACACCATCCTCTTACTCAAGGGGGACAGTAACCGTCCGAATTTTTCAGTGAAAAATCCCCGGGGGCGAAAGGGATTCGAACCGGCTAACCACAGAACGGTAGGCCAAAAGCTATGTCCACCTTGACCATCGGGACAATGTGTCCTGATGTATGTGTGTGTTATTCCCCAAGGGGAATTGGTCTTGTCCACGCGAGTCAGACTCGTGATCACCCCTCGAGGTGGCTCGATTGGTAGAGCTGTTGTCTTGCGTGTAGCGTCCTTGCATTCGGTCAGCGGTTCGAGCCCAAACCCGGTTCGTCCTGGCGTGGTGGCGCTTTGTATAGTCAATAACCTTGTAGTTGGTACCTGCAAAGTGTCTAGATAGGATCAAAGTATCTTATCTTATCTTAAACTCGTGATCGCCAATTTCACCCGCCAGGTGCGAGCCTGGAGCTCATTATTACCGATCTTTGGGTAATGTGTGTGGTGTGTGTGTGTGTTGTGTGTGTGTGTGTGGTGGTGTGTGTGTGGTATTCATCTACTATCATTTCAGACCAATGAGGCATCGTTTTCGCAAATATCTTCTCAACAAACAGTCGAATCAAAATGACAGTTTGGCACAGCTTGTTTTTAGACCGTCCCCTTTAAACTATGGCAGTAGAGTGCATTGCCAAGTGTGTTAATCAAGGAGTTTACTCATGGCTTTTAAAGGCGAAGCTGGCAAGAGCCGGGTATATGTAGTGCCCTCCCCTTTTAACTGATGTTAAATCGAAGGGCTCACAAACCTGGCGATTACGCTTTCCACCACCCACAATAAGTGGATTTTTTTTAAAGATTTAGAGAATATGTGAGTATTACGGGACTTAATAACGACTCGTTAACAGGGTTTCTGTATGTTATCACTACTGATGGGCCAGTATCACATCCCCACTTAACCTAAGGTTTCACAAAAATAAATCACTGCACAATATGAACACAGAAAAACGACGCGACTCTCACTCGTGTTTAACAAAAAAACCCAAGAATTCCTTCTCCCCACTGTCACTGTGTAAAGTACCTATAAAACACACACACTCGCTATGAATCATGGCCTTAGCTGTATACACTGGTGTGTCCCCGGTTTATCCACTCAGCTCAGCTCACCCCCATCAGCTCACACGTGGGTCCCCCTCATGGTCACTCAGCTCACTCAGCTCATTCCGCTCCCAAGCCCTTTGAAAGGGTTTTTTGTAAGACACAACTCCCTACACGTGTTGTCGAGGCCCAGGCTTGGTGAGAGAGAGAAAAAATATGGCTACCTTCTCTCTCTTCTCTCCTTCTTGCTGTGACGTCACTACGACCGCGGGCCCCAAAAATATTGTCGGAAACTATATATTTGATTTAGACTGAGCAGTGAAGAAAATTGCGAGCATTTAATTACTCGACATTTATATATTACTTTACTCTCACCACTCAACGTAAGCTCTTCGTCAATCAGAGTCACAGAGTTAACCCTTTTTCTCGCTTTAAACATGGCTTCTTCCCCCCCCCAAAAAAAATTTCCTTGTTCCTCAGTCCTTCATCACGCATCCTACCAGATATCTAAAAAGTAAGTAAAAAAAAAAATAGTATCATATACACAACACCAAATCATGACTCCTCTTCTTTTTAAATTCACACAGGGTCTTCTTCCACCCACAAACAAATATACTTAAGCTGGACATCCCAATTCTTCAAATGAACTTAAAAACCCCAATAATTAAATAGTAATGCGTTCTTAACTTCTTCACCTCCCGCACCAAGAGCAGATTTAACCAGTTTGGGGGAAAACATAATTCACTGGGAACAATTTTTGTTGAGTTAGGTCTGACACTTGCTATTAAGTAATTTTTGGGTGCTGAACCCAAAAACTGATCTCAGTTTTTCTCTATCACTTCAAGTTTTGAACTGTAGGATTTTTCGTTTTTTAAAAATATGAAAAATACTGTACATAACAGTAACGTGCTTATTTTTAAAAGTTGCAAATGTTAACATACAATGAAAAATAAAAGAAATAGGCATGAATAGAATGTTTATTTAAATTATCATGTTTTTAGAAAGGATAGGGCTATAATTTGTGTGCAGGTTAAGGTAAAAATTTACGTTTGTAGCTTTGTCTGGAGTGTTCAACTTGAGGACTATCGCGTTTGATGCTCCAACAATAGCCCGCCATCATATGCACATCCCATCTACCCTGGAAACGTTTCTTCATAACCTTCAAATCTTGGTGAAATCGTTCACCCTGCTCGTCGCTAGCAGCACCAAGATTTTCCGGAAAGTTGGCAAGATGGCTATGCAAAAATGTATTTTAAATACTCATGTTGCAACCAAGCGCTTTGTAGCTCTCCAATAGTTTCTGAACAATTTCTGTGTAATTACTTGCACGTGTTTTTCCAAAAAAGTTCTTGACGACGTCTTTGAATGATAGCCAAGCATTCTTTCAAGGTCTGACATAGAAACCGTTGAAATGTTCATCTTTGATGACTGTCGAATTTGTGGACCATCAACCACCAGCCTTGATTTTTTCAATTGACAGTCCAGGAAATGCCAGATGATGTACTTCAAACAGTCGCCATCAGTTAAACAATGCTTTTACAAATTGTTTCATGAGACCTAGTTTTATGTGCAGATGTGGGAATATTATTTTCTTCCTGTCAACAAGTGGCTCATGTACAATGTTAGGATCTCCAGGTTTAAGATCAGATCTCGGAGGCCAATTCGTCTGAACCCAATGCTTCTCTCGAGCTCTGCTATCCCACATACAGAAAAAACAGGGATACTTTGTGTATCCACGTTTTTTTGACCAAGAAGGAAAGGACACCATTTTAGGTCAACACAGATGTCCAATTGTGTTTGTCATTTGCAATAACTCAATGACTCTTTTTACATCTCCATATTCTTCACGAAGACAGACCAAAATGCCAATAGGGACTGCGCCAAACAAATTGCCATTGTGTAGAAGGACACACTTCAAGCTCCGCTTTGAGCTATCAATAAAAAATCGCCATTCATTTGGATTGTGTTTGAAAGCCCTAATTCCTTCAGTAAACCAGGAATGTTATGCCAAACACAAAACCGCTGGCACTTCGAAAGTACTGCAGAAATGTCTTTCTCTGGTTCGAAAGTATGATACCTTAAATCCTTGTTCAAGTATGTTTTTCTCGTTCAGTCTTGATGCTAGTATTTCTAAAGCTTTTTTGGATAGGCCCAATCACGTGCTAAATCATTCAACTCGTGCTGATCAATCCCCTACGACTGAATCCTCGTGAATTCAAAATCTGCATCATTGCTGTCACTGCGTTCTTCAACATCACTCAGATCTTCTAGAGGAGTAGTTGTTCGAAAACTGGCACTGGAATTTCAGCTGAATGGGCTGAATGAGGCTCACAAGTGGAAATTTTTGCTTATCTGGAGGGTAAGCTGTGGGAAAAAACTTGACGTGCTAGAAAAAACTGACTACAGATTTGGAATCAGCATCCCAAATTTTAGTCTAAATAAGCTCAAAATCTAACTCAACAATTTTGTTTTCTTCAAATTGTTCCCCAGTGTAATCATGTAATGAATTTACTCCCTTGAAGTGAGAACCTTCTTCACTTCATCTCTTATTTACTTAGGCCGAAGCCATATAGAGTCGCGACTGGACTCATCCCTCTAGTCTGTAAGGTTATTCCTTTACCCCACTAAACCTAGGCATAGGCGCGTAGGGAGAAATCACGACTGGACTTTCTCCCATACCCTTCCGTAACTTGGGATAAGGCTCACCCCCCTTATTGAGGCATACACTCCTGCGTCAATCACCCAGCGAGCAAAGCTCAGAGCCAAGTACATCCTCGGGTCTAACGACATCCTTTGCGGGTCTAGTGTATAGTGTAATCTATGTACACCCTCTAAAGTAAGTTTTGGAGTTCCTTTACAAGTCTGTCTAGGGGACGGGACCTTCATCAAAATCTCTCTCTCACTAGAGAAAGTGGTGCAAGTTAATCTCTTTCTTACTAGAATTAACACTTCTTACCTCTGTCATTACATTCCTCTACTTATCTCCTCACGGCCTCCTCTCTCTAGGTGGTGGTTGTTCAAGTTCCTCCTCCATTACTACCACTTCTGCTTTTTTTTAAGGTGGCTATTACAGCCACGACAACCCGTAGAAGTTGCTTACTTGCCGGGGCGTCTTGTCCTACATTAGTGTTATCTTTTACTTTACTTCTTACTATCTGTTACCCTAACCTAATACTATCCTTACCGTAAGGTACGGCAACCTAACCTTACCGTAAGGTACGGCAACCTAACCTTACCGTACCTTTTACATATGTTAAGTGTGGATTACAAGCCCTCTATCCACACATTCATCATCCACCCACATCCACTCGACATCGTTATCCACATGCATACCACAATAATACCAATAACAAAACAATAATACCCTCATCATCCAATCACATCCACCCGACATCCACACACATCCTTATCCACATCCACACTGCATACACGCTACCCACATCACCCACATGCACACTACCTTCACTTCCCACTTCACCTTCATTGTCAATTGTGGATCTAGGCGTGCGTGTTTCATGCAGCACCCTGTTCACTTCCCCCGCCGCGGCTGTGCCTTGCCATCACTATTGCTCGCGGCAATGTGCCAGGGCCCTCACTACTGTCTTTATCTATGTCTATCTGTTAGCAAAGTGGGTAAGAGGAACCCTGAATGGATCCTAACCAGCTGCCCCCAGCTGTAGCGCCCCCCTTATAGCTTGATGGTTTAAATCGAGGGCTCCACAAACCTGGCGATTACGCTGCCAACCACCCACAATAAGTGGGATTTTTTTTTTTAAGATTTAGAGAATATGTGAGTATTACTGGGACTTAATAAACGACTCGTTAAAAGGGTTTCTGTATATTATCACATATTGATGGGGCAGTATTCACATCCCCACTTAACCAAGGTTTTCACAAAAAAAATCACTGCACAATATGAACATCGACACGACGCGACTCTTACTCGTTTTAACAAAAAACCCAAAAATTCCTTCTTTCCCCCCTGTCACTGTTAAAGTACCTATACACCCCACTCGCTATGAATCATGGCCTTACTGTATACACTGGTGTGTCCCGGTCATCCACTCAGCTCAGCTCACACCATCATCTCACACGTGGGTCACCCTCAGGGCTAAACCCCCCCTCATGGTCACTCAGCTCACTCAGCTCACTCCCTACCAAACCCTTTGAAGAGGGTTGTAAAACACAACTCCCTACACGTTTGTGGAGGCCAGGCTTGGTGAAGAGAGAAAAAATATGGCTTTCCTTCTCTCTCTTCTCTCCTTCTTGCCGTGACGTCACTAGCGACCGCGGGCACAAAAAAAATTGTCGGAAACTATATTAGTCCATGGGGCCCGAGGAGAAAGCGTATCATATGAGGGCAGGTCTCAAACCAATTTTATTGCTTAGTACACATAAGACTACAAAACTGCATGATAGACTTTCCAAAATGGTAGCTCAAAGAGGTTTTTACGAATTTTAGAATTTTTTATCTGCTCGTTTTTCGTCGAGGGCCATTTTCAGTACTAAAACACAATTAAATTTGTTTCTGTCTAATTTTTAGTAAACAAGTGTTATGAGATGTTATTATGGATTATAAAAATGAAGGCAATTTTTTGATATGCATATTGCCATGGGTTTCACAAATTTTTACCCTTCCTATGAATTTCCTTGTGGAATTATTGATGACTTATAAAACCCAAAATTGAAAGATAATTGAGTAGCTATTACTCAAACACTGAAATGAATTTCCAAACTTTAGATGATAATGAGTGTGACTATCTATTATATGTAATCCATATCACTGGTATGCAAATTTTACTTATGTGTAATTTTAAATTTTTTTCAGATTACCAGTATATTAGAGAATCGATAAGTTAACTTTCAGATTTCATCCTGAAAAGATGGTAGGATAAGCTTTAATTTACTTTTCTGATGTAGTTACATTCCCCTTGCCAATAAATATTAAGTTAACACAAATATTAATTTGAGCAGCTATGGGGGGTTATGTCTGGTTGGCGTGCTAGCTAAGAACTATGACAATGAAATCATGAGTGTCTGAACAAGTTTGCCCTTTGTTTTTCAGACTCGGCTGACCCCTGAGACATAATGGAAACACCACACAAGAAGGCAGCACAGAGCAAGCTGTGTGCATAATATGCATGAAAATATCTCCAATGTGTGATATCACAAAGCCCAAAAGATGCTGCTTCGGGTTTAAACTCTATTGGAAGCAGCAAAATTACCGAACTGTAGTCTATAACAGATTTGGACCCAACTGATTATGATGACAAATTATTGTTGCCCCTAGGAACTGTCGAGCCACATTTACTCTGAAAAAGGCACTAGAAAAAATCAAGGGAAGGCAGAAGAAAGTCAACCCAACCAGTTTTAGCGTAAGTCTGCTAGACGCCATCTTCTTCATCATCAACAGTTTTCAGGAAGTTTGCATCTTCTGTGACAAGAAGAACAAGTCGTTTAATGACCAAGTCCCCAGAATGCTACATCAGCTAGAGAGTTGAGATCTGACGAGACAGTGCGCCGAGCAGCTTAAATCAGATGAATGACAAAACTTGGCAAACACATCCAGAGAGCTGATTGCTGGGAGAAGCCCGATACCATACCATAATTTATGCTTTTCGTAGCTTTACTAATGTGGAAACCGAAAGTAACTACAACGTCAGCTGAAGATGCAGAACAACAGTATCAAGTATCAGTTCAGAATGCTACCCAAAAGCTCTATGAACATATTAGGAATACCATTTTTCTTCCCGGGCCAGAAGTTGTTAAAACTGACCAGCCTGACAGAAATATTAGAGAACCTCATGGGCATATTGGGCTATAAACAAAGATGAAGTTCTTCCACAAACCAAGAAACAAATACACGTAGACTTCAATTTAGAGTTTGGTGAATCTCTCCACTTTGTAACAACAACCAGTGGGAAACTTCTTGTCTACCCCATACCTTAACAAATTTAATCATTTGCCAAAGAGAATGATGAACTGAAGAGCAAATTAAGTTCGGGACCCCCAGTGTGAGTTGAGGAAATAGTGACAAAATCAGCATCTCACATAAGAATTATAAAAACTTATAAATAAGATATTAAAAAAGGAAGAGGAAACCCCTGGCCACCACAACCTGATGACTTACAGCTAACTACATGGAACTACCTGAATCTCTGATGATGTTTTTAGCAAAATCTACTGACAGCAGATGCACAGCAGTTCGTGCCAGCTCCAATTCACGCGAGTACCGAGATTCAGTCACTAGGCCAGGACTTTGTCTATGCAGTTAGCAATGGTGCTATATACCAGCAAAACACATATAAGTACCTTGGAGTGTAAAATCCTTGACAGAAATGTTGAACTGATTCAAATGCCCGATCCCCTTAGGTCATGGGAAAGTCCCTTTCTCCAAACTGGTGGAGTTGGATACCACTCTATGTCTCCAGAAACAAACAATGACAGCAGATCATGATGTTATTTTTTCCTAGAATGTCCACACAAACATACCCACAACACTGGCCTTTGATAATATTGATCGCCTAGAAGAAACACTCATGGTGGCGGTACGTCACATCGTGTCAATTTGGGGTCATAATACAACAACAAGCCACAACTCCTCAACTCATCAAAGTAGTGCCAAAAACTAGTACCAAGCAAAAAGCGTAGTATAACTCCAGTTCCACAGGAAATTCCAGGCTATAATGCAGGTTTAACGTGTTGGTCCCCCAATAACTAAGCCAGTTGCCTTGAACTTCCAAATAGTTGTTCAAAATGCACACATCCGTAACCTGTTGTGGTCAGCAGCAAGGCAAATCAACAGCTCTGATCAAACAATCTGCTCCTGGACAGGTTTCAACATACAAGTCCGTGATCATATAAATGTATCTATATAAATCATTTACGATTTTGTCAATTGACAACACTTGTCAAAATAATGCATTTAAAAGAACAAATTGCTGATTTTATATTTTAAATATATATGGTTGATATATTAATACACAATTGCTCCATTTCTATTAATTAATATGATGATGTTGATATAAACGTTTAAACCATAATTCGATTGTTGTGGTTTTATGAAAATACCACCATGTATTCAAGCTGATGTACTGATACTAAGCTACTCTACCCAGAGGTCTATCATGCTGTTTCAGGTACTAGACATATATACCTGCTTAAAAAACCAAAAAGTTTGACCTGCCCTCAGATGATACCAATTCATGAAAATCATGGGTCTGGCCCATCGACTATATATATTGATTAAGAACTGAGGAGTGAAGGAAAACTGCGAGCATTTAATTACTCGACATTTATATATTACTTTACTCTCACCACTCAACGTAAACTCTTCGTCAATCATGAGTCACAGGATTAACCCATTTTCTCGCATTACATATACATTCGGACAGGGAAGGTTTGAGGTGACGTACTTGTGACGTGTATCAAGCTACGCCCTCCTCCCCTCCCGTATTCCCTCCCTCCCTCCTTGCTTCCTTCCCCCCCGTACACCACCTTCCCCTCACTCTCCCATTTACCTATCTTTCTCTTCTCTCTCTCTCTCTCTCTCCTCTTCTCTCATCTCTCCTCTCTCTCTCTTCTCTCTCTCTCTCTCTCTCTCTCTCTCTCTCTCTCTCTCTCCTCTCTCTCTTTCTCTGCTCTCTCTCTCTCTCTCTCTCTCTCTCTCTCTATCTCTCTCTCCCTTCTTCTCATATTCTCTCATCACTCTCTCTCTCTCGTCTCTCTCATAACATTCCTCTCTACATTTTCTCTCTCCGGCTGCGTGTTATCCACGCAGTTTTACTGTACTCCATGCACTTAATTGTCTATATGGCAGATACCGAAAGTATATGTTGAAGTATGGTAGGGTTTATCACACGACAGTGATACCTGTTCCAGCAATTGGCTGATGCTAGTCGTCTGAGTTTGTTGGGTAATATACACTATGAATTGTATGATCCCTTTCGTTCTTACTCTGCTCTTGAATCCCGTTCATTTCCGCTATTCTTTTCCGACTCAACCGATGTCCTATAAATGATTAAGCCACAGCTACCTCATCCCATCATACGCACAACGTGCCCTTCTGGGAAAGAGGCTCACATACAACTTTCAATGGTTGTATAATTACCCAACAAAACTCGGACAGCAACAGCCAATTACGCTGGAACAGGTATCACTGTCGTGTGATAAACAACCTACCATACGTAGCATATACTTTCGGGTTATCTGCCATTATAGACAAGTAATATGTGCATGGAGTCATATCTCATGTACAGTCACCTGCAGTGGTTGTCCTACCGCCTTTGACACTTCACCCCTATATTCGAGGTCAGACGACATATGCCAGCTACCCACTGACAAGAGCAGTCATTGGCTGTGACTCTTGTGACTCAGTCAATAAGACCCGCCTCCTGCCCTCTCCCCCACCCTCTCTCCCTTTCCTCCCTCTCTCTCATTCTCCCTCTCTCTCTCTTCTCTCTCTCTCTCTCTTCTCTCTCTTCTCTCTCTCTCTCTCTCTCTCTCTCTCTCTCTCTCTCTCTCTCTCTCTCTTTCTATTCTCTTTTCCTTCGTTCTCTCCTCTTTCTTTCTTTTCCTCTCTCTCTCTCTCTCCTTCTCTCTCTCTCTCTCTCTCTCTCCTCTCCTTCTCTCTCTCTCTCTTCTCTCTTTCTCTCTAACTCTCTCTCTCTCTCTCTCTCTCTCTCTCTCTCTCTCTCTCTCTCTCTCTCTCTTCTCTCTTCTCTCTCCTCTCTCTCTCTCTCTCTCTCTCTCTCTCTCTCTCTCTCTCTCTCTCTCTCCTCTCTCTCTCTCTCTCCTTCCTTTCCTCTATCTTCTTCTCCTTTTCTCTCTCTCTCTCTTCTCTCTCTCTCTCTCTCTCTCTCTCTCTCTCTCTCTCTCTCTCTCTCTCTCTCTCTCTCTCTCTCTCTCTCGCTCTTCTCTAGGGTATGTTAAAAGTTTTCCCAAGGGTGCTATACTCCGCTGTCCCACAAAACCTGACTCCTCTCTCTCTCTCTCTGGAATAAAAGTATTGAATCGAATCTGAATCCTCTCTCTCTCTCTCTCTCTCTCTCTCTCTCTCTCTCTCTCTCTCTCTCTCTCTCTCTCTCCTCTCTCTCTCTCTCTCTCTCTCTCTCTTTTTCTTCTCCCTCCCCTCTCTCTGGGTATTTTAAAAAGTTTTCCCAAGGGTGCATACTCCCGCTGCCCCCACAAAACCTGACCCCTTTTTCTCTCCTTCTGGGAAAAAATATTGAATTGAATCTGAACCCACTCTCTCTCTCTCTCTCTCTCTCTCTCTCTCTTTTCCTCTCCCCTCTCTCTCTCTCTCTCTCTTCTTTTCCTCTCTCTCTCTCTCCCCTCTCTTTCTCTCTCTCTCTCTCTCTCTCTCTCTCCTCTTTTCTTCCCCCTTTTTGGCAGACAGTAGGTTGGGTTTTGGGTTGGGTTTAAAGGGTTGGGTTTAGTTTTTAAAAAGTAATGTTCTAAGGTGACGGATAAGTCTATCCCCTTTTTAGTGTTTGAAAGAAAAATGTGTTTTTTCAGGAGGACTTTAAAATTTTTTTTTTTATAAACCAAGGAGGGAAATTCAGTTTTTTTAAATGTACTCAGTTTTACCCTAAAATCCCTGTCCCGGCCTTTTATGGGGGTTATTTTTGATTAGGAAAATTACATCAGATTAAGGGTATAAAGGGCACCCAAATGAATTTGGGGGATTTTTTTGGAAATGAATTTTTGGTTTCTTTAAATTTCGCGAATGATGAAGGGGGAAAAATGGGTAGAAAATTGGCCTTAAACCCTAAGTTATCCCACTCCGTTAGTTAATTTTTTTTTTGTTTATATTTAAGTGTTTTAACAAGCTTCTCAAAAGGAAAAGGGGTGAGGGGAAAATTTAAAAATTAAAATTTTTGGGTTTAAAGGAAAAAAGGAAATCCAAAGGAAAAAGTAAATCGGATCGGGGGACGGATAAAACTTATCCGTCACCTTAGAAAAATTATTAAAATTAAAAGTCATTACAAAGTTTGTTTTTTATATTTTTCCTAGTGGTCTTCTCCTGGTGTCCTCTATGGATTCCCAAAAAAAACACATAAAAATGGGAAACCCCCCTTACGTCCTATTTTTAGTACTATAGGCACCTTTAAACTAAAACCCAAAGCTAAATACTTCGTCCCGAAAATTTGACCCACTAACTATTTAATGAACCCCAAAAATTAAGAACTTTTTTTAAATTTTGAACATGTATTAAAAAAAATTAACGTAAAAAACCCGGGGTTAAGGTTTTTTTTTGACATCCAGCCCACTTTTTTACAAATTTTCCCATCAGATGGGGGACTTTTTGAAAAAATCACTGAAAAATTTTTTTCAAAAAGCTACCATTATTCAAATTTACAAAAAAAAACAATTCTTGATTTTTTAAATTTTAGCTAAAAAAGACTCTCCATTTTATTAACAACAAACTTTATGTAAAAATGAGGGTTTTCCCCCTTTGGGGGATGGGGCCCCTGGGCCCTTCTTTTGCTAATGCCTTTTTATCCCCACTTTTAAGACATTTTGGTGGTCTAACTGTCCTAAGAAATTTTTAAACCTTTTTATTAAAAACGAATTAGACGAAACTTTTTACTCTTTAAAAAATCCCGAGCACTTTCCCCTTATTTCTGAACTAAAATTAACTCTCAGCACCCAAACATTAATTTCAAATAGGGAAAATTAAAAAAACAATCATCACTACCATTTTTGGATACCCTAGTTACTCTTTAAAAATAAATCTTACCCCCCCAGTCTATAAAAAAAACCTATTACATGGTTTTGGGAACTCAATATTTTTCTTTCACCCCAAACCTTTTTTAAAAATCAATACTATTAAGCCCTTATAAACAGATGCATGTCCCCTTTTTTAATTTGGGTTTTCCTTTGCTAATGAGATAAAATTTCCCTTTACAAATTTTTTTCCAAAATAATAGCAACCACCTAAAAATTAAATTAAAAGCAACCATCTAAAAGGGGTTCCTAGATAAAAAGTTAAACCCCCAAAATTCAAAACGAACCCGAAAAACCCAATTACACATAAAATTTTAAAATTCCCAAATTTTAAACACTATTTTTAAATTCTATTTAGGGAAACCCTCATTTTTTACACCTTCAAAAAAAAAAAAAAACCCCCAATGATCTACTTCATTTTAATTTTCCCTAACTAAAATTTTTAATTTTATTTTTACTTTCATTTTTTAAACTTAAGAACTCATTTCAAAAAAAAGGGACCCCATCCCTAAACCCTTTATTTCAAAAACATAATTTACGAATTAAAAATGTTCTAGCTGAAAACGCTAGATAGGGCCCGGGGGGGGCGGGGAACGAAAAAAGGAATTTAAAAACCCCTTTTTAGGTTTTGAGATAAAAGGTGTTTTTTTTTGAAACCCGTACGGGTTTCCCGGAACCCATTTCTTCCCCCTTCGCCAATCGGGCAACCCCGCTCACACTCCCCTGTTTTAGATAAACCCTTTTTTTTCAAAATGAATGACTTTGGGACCCTTCCAAGGCCCACTACCCTAGTGACACAAAATTATTAAACCCATACCCACAAGCATCTGTCCCCTGATTTTAATAACCAAGTACTTACCCCAAAACTACATATACTAAAAGACTATCACTTTTTCGATTGTCCGATTTCTCGTTCGATCGCCCCACACAAGCCCAAAAAGTTACCCACGAAACTATTTTTTTTGTTCATTTAGGCCCCCTTTCCAAAATCGGGCCGCTACACACCAAGGCCGTTAAGTAAAATTTTATTTTATTTTTTAGTTAGTAATTTTGATAATATAGGGAAAAAAATTTTTTCTTTTTTGTTTTAAAAAAAAATTTTTTTTAGATGTTCGCTTTTTTGCAGTTTAAAATTTACATTTTTAAAATATATTTAGCCTGATAAAAGCCCCAA
>JACEEZ010004546.1:0-50000 GCA_016584305.1 Chionoecetes opilio | reverse complement strand
CGCCTTAGCTTTGTTTCCCTGTTCCCCTAAATTTTTTGAATCAAAACTTAATAAGAAGATTCTTAAGCATCATTGTCACAATCTTCATCTGATCGTCATTTAGGGTTTTCCCGAAAGGGGATCTATTGGGATCCTATAGTTTTCCCAAAACTGAATTTTGGTCATCCTCCTTTGGGGGGTTCGGTGAAATTTTTTGCGTTTTGCTTTTTACATATCAAAAGCTTTTGATAGAGCTGGCCCCAAAAATTTAATTTTCCAAAAATCCCCTCTTTCGGTTTATACCCCTTCTCTTTTGTACTAAAAATATTAAGTAAATTTTAATTTCCCTTTTTCAAAACCTTTTTCTATTGTGCAGGTAGACGGAAATTTTTTTCTTCTCCTAAACTACAATAGTAGTTTTCCCCGGGGTTTTTTTTCCAAATAAATTCCCACTTTTTTCTATTTTTTTTTAAGGACCCTTCTAAGTTAACTCAAAGTTCTATCCACCCCTACGTGATGATTGGGCCCCCTGCATTTTTAAAACGTCGTTTTTTAAAATTTCCAAAAATAAAACGGAACTAAGTGGGAATTAAAGGGAGGAGCCCCCGGGGCCCCTAACTTGCCCTTTCTGAAATTTTGGATTGGGGCAAAAAAAAAAAACTTTTTTTTTTTAAAATGCCTCAAGAACCCAATTTCCCCCCTTATCTACTCGACAAATCTTCCAGATAACTACCCCCTCTTCTTCAATGAAACTAACTTTTTTCCCCTTTTTAACAATGAACGTTTTTGGACATCCGTTATTTAAAAATCTAAAATTTGGTAATCCCCCAAATCTCTTTCCCTTTTGTTTAAAACAGCTTCTAAAAAGTTAGGTTTTCCTTTTGGCTTTCGCGCCTTTTTTTCCCCCTCCCAGTTGTTTGGCTCTCTCCGGGGGTTTTTACCCGCCCATGTATGGAGTATGTCTCACATTTTTTGGGGGGAATCCACTAATTACAGTTTATCCTAAACGGGGTTGAGTCAAAAGTTTGCGCCCTCATCAACCCCCCCCTCGGGTGACGTCTGTAGTCTTTAAACCCCACCCGCAATTTTGCTTTTTGGGCTATCTTTTTACCGTTTTTTCCCTGCTAAACGCTCTTCTGAAACTTGAAAATGCATGTCCCCCCCCCTTCCCGGGCCCCTCGCTGCACAAGACTTATACTTATTTTTCATCCCTATTAGTCCATCTTCCTAGGTTAATCAGAATCTTTACTCTTTCACCCCTTTAAAGGGTTTAAACTTGGAACTCTTTTTCCTGTTTCAATTTTTCCACCTTGCTATGATTTAAATCTTTTAAAGGGAGAAGAGTAAAAAGGGCCCACCCCCCAAACCCTAAATTGCCCCCCCCCTTTTGGTTTATTATCTTATGTTTCTTTAAAGAGACGGCACAAAGTGGGTTTGGGGTCTTTCTTTTGTATTTTCCCTTAGCCAGCCTTTGTGATGAGAAAAAAAGAAGAAAAAAAAAAAAAAAAAAAAAATTGGGAAAATCTTTTTCCCCCTAGTGGGTTTAAGGCCCCAAGCAGGTGTAATTCTGGTGATGCTAGGGTTTCAAAAACCTCCCTGGGACCAGAAAAAACAAAGATAATATTTTCGTTTATTTTTAAAACCGGGCTGAGTCATATGTTGTTGGAAGGTATACTGACGGGGTTTTAATAGAAAAATGTAGCCCCCGGGGAAATGAAGGGTCTGTCGGGTTTCCGACTTAACTCCCCTAGAAAACAAACACCCGGTTCCATCAACGATCAAAGCAAATTTTGTAAAACAGTAGGGGCTCCTTTTTTGATAAGACTGCCCCCTTTTGGAACCCCCTCAGAAATTTAACAGCAAAAAGGAAAAGAGAAAAGAGAAAATAAAAAGTAAGAAATTTGAAGAAAAGAAGAAACCCCTTCTTCCCCGAATTTAAAAATAATACAAATTTATTGATGCTTTTGGGCATTTTGTTTCCCCGTTTTCCCGAGCTCTTCAATTTCCCGTTTCCCGGTAGCCCCCCAGGTATTTTAAATTAAACAAACACGAAAGAGGGGATTTCAACTAAATTTATGTACGCAAAACCTTATACATGAGCTTATAAAGGGGGTTAACGTAAAAATATCAAGTTTTCGCTATTCATTACCTGTTTTTTGTTTGGGGGGCATGTGAAAGGGCGAACTCGAAAGGTCCGTCAGTTTCTTTTTTTTTTAAAAAACGATTTACATTTTATATTATATTTTTCCAGGGGGTTTTTTCCCGATCTATTCCCCGTTATAGCTAGGGGGATATTGGTCAACTATAGGAGGATTTTGGCTTTGGTGGTAAAAGCCCAAAATTGGCAAATTTGAGGGTCATGACTACCCAAAAAGATCTCAGAATAGGGCCAAGCAATTTTTCCCTTTTTACACCCATAAAAAGGGGAAAAACCCCAAAATGGGCCCCCATCCCGAATCTGAAAGTCTATTTTACGTTTATATCTTTCGAAAATATAAACACTAGGGCGGGAAAAAATATCGTTTTTTAAAGTTTTCAAAATAAGGAAGCCCAAAGGCACCCCTCATTTTTCCCCTAGGGAAAGGGATTAAAATCCCGATAAGCTGATATTTTTGATAAAAAATATATAAATAAAAATATTAATTAAACTTTTCTTTTGCAGGGATGTCAGAAGTAGAAAACTTTCCAAAGTCGGGCGAAGAAGCGAGTAAAATTTGTGAAAAATTACAGTCTGGGGAACCATCACATCGAAAGTTTGGGTAAACCCCCCATCGATTGAGTCGTTTTTGCCCTTTGCCAAGAAAAATTCTTCAGAGCCCTTCCCGTTTCCCAGCAAAATCAAAGAGGACAATTTTTGGGGTGGGGATCAAACCCTGGGAGACAAAATTTTAAAAAAAGTTTCGAGAAATTAAAGGGGAACAGGGCCCGCCCGTTTGGGGTTTTCACATAGCCCCAATTAGATGATGGGCGAGGTTCCCCCAGACACTTTCCAAAAGAGCCCCCACATTTGGAAAATCATCTTGCGTTTGTTTAAGTGTTTTTCAAGCGTCTAAAACACGACTTTTAGACAGTTGCCCCCAAACCCCCATGTGAAAATGACATTCGAGATCGCCCTTACACGCGGCGACAGTTTTCAGAAAAGACCCACCTTCTGAAGGTGATGTATGTTTTTATGTGAGAAGTTTTCAAGGGGAACCCGCCTTCGCATGATGATGACCCAAACTGTCCGATTGAGTTAAGCAATGAGCCCGAAGCTTTAAAATCAAGAACTCATTTCAAAAAATTAGCTCCGGCGACCGGTGGCACAGGATTCCAAATATCATGCACCATGGGCCCTTTTGAAAAATTTTTACAAAAGCCCGCCAGTAGGAAAAAAAAGCAGAGATCAAAAAAAGTAACACAGATGGAGATCTCACGGCCTAGATGGGGGAACTTTAGGCTACATAGAAGACCCCAAAATGATCGACAAACGGTTTTCCCCCCTATTACCCGTTGTTGATCTTTTCCCTATTATTTCACTGAAACGGGCTGAGGCACCTGGGGGTTGAGGTAACTGGGCCCTATCCACTCTTCAGGGCTTTTTAAAAGATCGGAAAAACTGGTAAGTCCCGGAATCCGGGGGCCCATAAGAAAAGCCGGAAAAGTTTTACTAGTTTTGAAGATGATGGGCGGATTTGCACGATGAATTCGAGTGACGGATAACCGGACGACGAACTATATGTTTTGCTAAGCCAGCACAACTCATTTGTCGAGATATATTGGGGAAAACCAAACAAACATTTGATGGGTCCTTTAGAAAGGGGGCCCAAAAACAGGGTGTTCCCAAGTCACTGGGGGCACTAGTTCCCCGATAAGGACGGCCCAAACATTATGAAAAAGTAACTAGAAAGGGGGGCAACAACGCCAGTAGGGGAAAGGGGCCCGTACAAAAAGCACTGAAAAAACACCCCGGCAAAAGGGTACCCCTCACACTAAGACAGGGACGCCACTGCCAATATACCTCGGTTTGATTCCCTAAAACACGAAAAAAGTGAACTTGTTGATATCTTTTTCCCGGAATTTCCTTTGCAAGTAATTGACTTTTAAGTTGAAGAAATGGATACGGCCAGTTACCTAAACCCCCCGAGGGCCAGTCGGGTCAAATGGGATAAATTTTAGAAGATTTAGACAACTGTAATATTGGGGCACCCGATTTTCGATCATCTTTGTGGCTTCTATGTAGCCAAGAGTTCCCAAAGCTATTTCCATGAGATACTCCAAACTGTGTTCCCTTTTTCGGGTCTTCGCTGTTTTTCCCACTGGCTGCGTTGTACAATTTTATAAAAAAGGGATGGTGGGATGATATTTGGCATCCTGGCAACCCAGGGGCGCGGAGCTAAGTTTTGCAAGAGTTCTTGATCTTGAAGCTTTAGGGGCATTTCTTTAAATCGATCGGACAGGGTTTTGGGGATATGGCATCATGCAGAGAGGCCCCGTTTCCGTTGCAACTTTATCACAGAAGAAACATACATCACCTTCAGAAGGTTGGTCTTTTCGTGAAAACTGTCGCCGCGTGTAAGGGCGATCTCGGATGTCACTTTCACCTGGAGGTATTGCAACTGTCTGAAGTCGTGCTAGACGACTTGAAGAACACTTCAAACGGCAAGATGAGTGCCACTGTGCGCTATGTTTGGCAAGTGTCTGAGGGGTACCATCGCCATCATCTAATTGTGCAATGTGCACGCCAACTGGCTTTTCACCTAATTCTCGAAACTTTGTTAAATTGTCACCCACACGGTGATACCCAGCCCCAACATCTGTCCTCTTTGATTTTGCTGGGCACTGGAGAGGCTCTGAAGAATGTTCTTGGCAAAGGGCACAACGACTCCAATCGTTGGGAGGATAGCCAACTGTCGATGTAGATGGTTGCAGACTGTAATCTTCTACGATCTTACATCACAGGAACTACCACGTGTAAGTCTCGCGGCCTCTTGTAGCTTCCTTATTTTCTTATGTTCTTATCGCTTCTTCGCTGACATGGTGAATTCTACTTCTGATCAGTCACCTGCAAGAAGAGAAGTATTATATAAATATTTATAATATTATATGAATATCAGCTTAATCGGGATTTTAATGCCTTCTAGCGACAAATGAGTGGTGCCATTGGCTCCCTTATGTGTGAAAACATATGAAACGATATGTTATTCATGTCTATGTGATATATATTCAGAAAGATATGACGTAAAATAGACTTTCACGATTCAGATGGCGGCCATCTTGGATTTCCCTACTTTATGGGTGTCAAATGGAAAAATGTGCTTGGCCCTATATCTGAGATCATTTAGTATGTCATTATCATCATATGTGCCAATTTTCGTGCTTTTACCACAAAAGCCACAATCATATCACATAGCTGCCTAGCTATTAGTGAGGCTGAGTGATTTGCGGCTTTTAGTGCACAGGAAATAAAGTGAACGAAGCACAGGACTCTAGACGGCCTATAGGCAACCCACACTGTCTTGGCCGCTCGGGTGAGGTTGTGGAACTCCCGCAGTGTTGTCACGTTCACCGTTGACAGGCTGATGAAGAGTTATATCTCAAACGGCTAGCTGATACATTAACTATTTTTGAACATATAGTTTTATGATATGGCTGCATGGTTCTATGAATGGCCTGCGATTTGAGGGTAAAACAACGACTCTGTATACATTCCATTACAATTGGCATGGTAGCTCGTGCAACGATGCTGCCCGAGTGTTCTTGATACAGCCCCATCCGGTCATTCATGATGACTCCTCCGCCATGGAATGTCCTAAAAGAGCCCCTAAACATTTTTCCCATTGGTGGTGTGGAAAAAAAGTCAAAAGAAAAGAAAGAAAAAAATTATATTGAGAGTGAGAGCGAGAAGAGTGAGGTTAAGAGGGTGGCGGCCTGGCTGAGGTAGCGGGGTGATATGACAACACTGCTGACTCGACCAGCCTCACCCAAAGGGCCAAGATAATTTGGGTTGACTATAACGTCTTAGTTTTGATGTGGAGGCCCCGTGTAGGCTGCCAGCAGAGGTGTGGCGGTGGTGGTGGCGGTGGTGGTGTTGGTGACAGAGGTTTCTTGGGAGGTCTCACTGAAGCGAAACTTAAGTAGGATCACGACGTAGGTGGATATGAAACCCAGCATCTGGGAAGAGGGAAATGCTGCGTGAGGAGTAGAATAGGAACGGATATGTGTTTAAGGTGGATTATCATTTCACATTCTGGGGAGTAATCTAATTGGCCGAATTCGCGTAGACGAAAATGTAAGAAAGAAAAATTCAAATGATGTCCTCTAAAATCACCCCATAAAGTATTCCAACCTCTTCCCCTCCTTGTCCGAAGCTTTAAAAGATAAGAAAATCCAACATCAAGATATGAAGAGAGTAAAAATCTTACATAAAATCAATATCCTTACACATGCTTGGCAAAATCTGCCCACTCACATCTCACTAAAGACTTAGGTGTCCCCTTCTCCCAAACAAAATCCTAGAATCATGGGGACAAAAGACAATGTTATAATAAAGCGTAGACGCTTTTTTGCATCAACGTTTCATACTCACAAGCTCCACTCAAAGGGTAAACACTTGAGTTAACATAATGGCGAGACTTTCATAGGCAGTTCACTAGTCTCAAAAAGTGAGCTAAATCAAAGGTATCACGGGCTAATAAGGATGCTTCAAGTCTATAAAGATTCAATATGCATTCAAAAAGGAATCCAGAGCTAATATAAAGACACTAATAAAAAGACCAGTACATACCAACATTGGATTAAAATATTCTTCCCAAAGGCAAGATAACGTAAAAGATTTTTCACCAAGGGTGATCACAATGCCAGCGGTGTAGACTCGTGCATACCAGAAAGGGAAACAAGCAGTGATTGTTGTGCCGGAAACACTTCTCAAGTGCACTCACGCTTGTTGCAGCCTTGTGTGAGTTTCCAGGTAGTTAAATAATGCTATTTTCTAGTATTCGTTCATATCTGTCATTAATATTGTCCTGTAGATATGCATATCAATTTGTATCTACCTGACATATATATGTAATTAATTGTCCTACACATGCACAACCCTATTTACCGTCATCAAGTAAACAAATAAGAATATAAAATGTTTTTTTCTAGCCATACGGAAAATAAATTACACACCTACAAATAGTCTACGAAAAAAAAGATAAGTCTTATATGGTGAAAAGTCCCTGGCTTTCTTTAACTTTTGCATTAGATAAGACATTCATAAAAAGGTTTTGGATACAAAACAAACGGAAACAAAAAATATAACATATTCTTATATGATAATAGCAAGCTAGGTTTGGTTACGTTTAGGTTTGGTTAATTAATGACATATATGAACGAACACTATTTCACTACCTGTCAACTCACCTTTGGCTGCACCAAACGCGCATGCACTTGGGAAAAGTGCGTCCCGGTAACACAGCATTGCACCGTCGTTCTCCACGAAGCACCTGGTTGGGAGGCAGCGATTAGGTGCGTCACACAGGAATCAAGAACTGCAGCAAGCCAACATAGGCGACGCGTTGCAATAAACAAACAGGAAAAGTGTAGTAACAAAAAGTGTAAACAGTAAGTTCTTAATGTGAGCGTGGGCACTCACGCTGGTGATGGTGCCGCGGCCCAGTGTAAAGAAGTCCAGCATGAAGGGGCGCGGCGAGACCTGCAGGTGACCCACTAGCTTGGTAGTGGAGGTGTTGTCAGCGTGGAGAGTAGACCGGGTCATAAGAGGGCCTAATAAATTAAAATTCAATTCTCATTTTGTAATAGAGGGTAAAAGTTGTTCCTTTATGTAGGCAGTATATCTGCAAAATCTTATATTCATATCATGTCAGCAAGAGGTGACGCCTTGGCACTTTACCATGCCCTTAGTAGATGTAGCACACTGTAACTGTGCATTACCCAGAACTCACCACGAGAAGGTGCCTGCAAATGAAGCTACACACATAACCCATCCCATGCACCCTTCCATTAAACTGGGTTCAAATTACTCTGCTTTCAAATCCTTCTTTGATTCGAATGCTAGCATTTTTTTTCTTGATTTGAGTGTGTTTCTTATTGTCCAAGCTCGCTTCGCTCGCTTGGACACCTATTTCCGCCGAAATCATTCTTTGTTACTAAATAGATTGGTGAATCTGTCATATAGGCTTGTAAAATGTTTACTACACGAATGGGGGCAAGGAGGCTACAGGCGCAAAGTAAGAAATTTGGCACAGAATGTTATATTTCGTCTCTTAACTCATTTATGCAGGAACTATTCACTATCTGAGAAGCAAATAAGAGTTAATGTATGTCTAATGTATTTTTATTTACAGATTATACGCGTAACACTGCGTATTGTCCAAGCGAGCTAAGCGAGCTTGGACACCTATTTCAGCCGAATTAATTCTTTGGTACTAAATAGATTGGTGAATCTGTTATATAGGCTTGTAAAATGTTTACTCCACGAATGGGGGCAAGGTGCTAAGCAGTGAATTGGCTGTTAAATGTTTTACTCATGAATGGGCAGGAACTATACATCGCAAAGAAGAATTTGTCAATGTTTTTATTTCGTTCGTAACTCTTATTAGCAGGAACACTATTCACTATCTGAGAACAAATAGAGTAATGTAGTCTAATGTTTTTAATTTACAGATTATAGGCGTAAACATTTCTTGTCCAAGCGACGAAGCCAGGCTCAGCCGCATTTCGCCCGACTCTTATTTACTTCTAATCTTATCGAACCTCAGCTATCTTGCTTAATTAAGTATGTCTACTGCCATTCATAGTTCAGATTTTCCGTCTCTCTTCTCTCAGGTCTGCCGCTCCTCCGCTCTCGCTCTCCTCTCCTCTCTCATTACTCTCGTGATCTCCTAGTCTCTGCTTGCTCGCTTCGCCATGTCTCTTCTCTCTCTCTCTCGTCTCGCTCTCCTCCTCTCCTCTCGTCTCTGCTCTCGCTCTCTTCTCTCTCTCTCGCTCTCTTCTCTCGCTCTCTTCTCCTCGCTCTCTCTCTCTCTCGTCTCTCTCTCTCTCTCTCTCTCTCTCGTCTCGCTCTCGCTCTCGCTCTCGTCTCTTCTCTCGTCTCTTCGCTCTCTCTCTCTCTCTGCTCTCCTCTCGTCTCTCTCTCTCTCTCGCTCTCCTCTCTCTCGCTCTCTCGCTCTCCTTCGCTCTCGCTCTCGCTCTCTGCTCTCTCTCTCGTCTCTCTCTGCTCTCTCTCTCCTCCTCTCCTCTCGCTCTCTCTCTCCTCTCTCTCTCTCCTCTCTCTCTCCTCTCTCTCTCTCTCCTCTCTCTCTCTCTCTCTCTCTCTCTCTCTCTCTCTCTCTCTCTCTCTATCATCTCTCTCTCTTTTCCCTTCCCTCCTCTCTCTACGTGAAAGAGAGAGAGAGAGAGAGAGAGTGAGAGGGAGAGAGAGAGAATTAGAAAAAGTTTTTTTTAACCAAAAAACAAACAGTCCTACGTGTTGTTGTTCTTATTTTAACGGCGTTGATTCCCTTTTCCTCCTCGTCCTTTGTTCTTCACCTCAAAACCAATGCACACACACGCACGCAGCCACACATGCCTCTCTTTCACACCTACAGGGGTTATAACAAAAATCCAAACAGTCCAACGTATTGTTGTTTTTAGTCTAGCAGCGTTGATTCCCTTTTCCTCCTCGCGTGCAAGTTGGCAGCGTTCTCTCACTCCTGCCACTATTTCTAGATGGTATCTGGTCCAGCTCGCGGTCCCAGTTCGGTTTTGACGCCACCAGGTGATTATTAAGAAGTAGCAGGCAGGCCACCTTTAGACCGCTGCTCCCTGCCACAACCGTCCCATTTAATTTTCCCGCTTTTTAGTTGATAAGAGATAAGTTAGCGGGTGTAATTGGTGGGTGTTGTGGTGTGGCGCTGTGATGACGGTGGGCCGAGGATGACAGGGCGAGGTGGTAAAGCGTGTGTAGGGGCGGTGGTTAGGGCGAGGCGAGGGTGAGGAGTGAGAGCTTCCAGTGGTGGTGCTTCGGGGCACCTGTGTAGGTAATTATTTAGCGAGCCCAAGCTGTTTTATGGTGGTAACACTATTGGTGGTGGTAGTGGTTGTGGTGGTAGTTACAGTAAAAGTAGTAATAGTATCTTAATCTTAAGTAATATTTTGTAATCTTAAGTAATATTTTGTAATCTTAAGAAATATTTTGTAATCTTAAGTAATATTTTTTGTAATCTTCAGTAATATTATTTTACTGCTTACTTTACTTGTAGTAGACAGACAGTATTTTAAGGTGAGGGTATTTAAAAAGTTGACTTTAGCCTGTGCGAGCTTGGACACGCTCCACATCTTTAGTGTGGACGTCTATTTCCTAGTATATCCATCTCGGTTTCTGTAGCCATAGACTTTTGCAGATGCTTCAGTCACCAGCTTTACTGAGCGTTCCTCTGCCTGACTATGACAAGGATACTTTGGACACAGCTTCTTCATAAGTTCACGATTTTCAACCAAACCATGTAGTTCAACATCAGTCAAATTCTTCAGCAGTGGTGGTTCGGTAATATTCACAAAATCCCAATTGATCATTCGAGTATACTGATCTGCTCCAAAATCAATCTGTGGTACTTAGAATTGTCTTATTTCTTGTCTTGAGTTGTCCCTTGCTGCAAGAATTTTCTTCATAGCATCTCTTCTGACTTCAATATCTTCATCAAATGCCATACCCAAAAGCAGGTTTTCTGGGTGTGCATAGAAAGCATTTGTTTGAATAGTCTAGGTAGCAGCCTTGTATGCTTGAAAGCATTCTTCTTTCAGATATTTAACTTTGTTTGCAACACTGAATACATGTTTTGGGCCATTGACACAGGAAAGATTTTTCTTAATATCAAACCATGTCGGAATGTATACAGTCATCAAATACTTTGCTATTATTTTCAAAGGTTTGGAAGGAAGAGGTACGGAGTAATACAGTCTCAGAATTCTTGCACACGCTGTGAGCCATCTTGAATGTGCTAATGGGCCTGGTTCATCAGAAGAGAATGATGCAGGAAATTCTCCAGATGATACAGCATTCCATAATGTCAGTATATACTTTTGCTCCTTACTTAAATCTAGCTCTGAATAGATCTCATGAAATTACTTTCCATCATCTACTGGGATTGGCTCAAAATTTACCACAGGTAGGCTACTAACTTTTTCAGCAATCTTCTTCCCAATCTTTCCTTTGAAAGCTGTAGGTCCTGAGGTTTCACCATCCAAATGTTTAAATATATGCCGAAATGGAAGCTCATTAAAGTATAGTAAGCATATAAGCCACTGCAAAGGACGGTTGAGAAAGTCTTCAATTAATTAGATTGTTCCGCTTTTTGTCCTTGTGTTAACTGGTGTACCATCACACCCTATTGCAACAAGCATCTCAGTGTTCAGCCCATAGTTCATCAAGCTCTCTGAAATGGCAACTGCTGTTCCACACTAAGGAGTTACATGGTCAATGTATTCAGAGCTGTAATTAATGAAATGTGTTCTTTTAATTTGCTTGAATGGTGAATGGACAAACAGCCACTTGCATCTTTTCTCTCCTCAAATGCTAATGTTTCGTCTTTTCTCCCATCAAAATACAGTGCTGTTATGTCTTCCTCCCCTTTATGCTGAAGTCTTTCTCTGTATGATTTTCTTGCACGCCTTACTTATGACTTGTCTATAACTAAATTCTTGTTGTTTTCGGGGGAAACAAGTCCAGCACCCACCAGTGCAGACGTGGCAATTGAAGCAGCACCTCTATCACTCACACCAAATCGATCAGCTGCTCTTGCAACTAAATCACAGTTGATTATCATGTGCTATCTTACTTTTCTTCCTCGTGTTTTCTAAATTAGGAGAATAGGTTTCATCTGTATCATTAATTTCCAAACTGTCATCGGTGTCACTTATATCCTCCATCCCACTTTGACCTTTCTGATAAGAATTACAAGTTATATCTTTGTGGTTCTGTGCATCCCTCTTTCTTTTTTCTCGTTTTAGCAGGATTGTTGTTGCTTTAGTGTCCACTTTTCTAATATACATCTTTTTATTTCCTCTTTGATCCGAAAGGATGTATCTCTCACTTACGGACATCTTTGTTTTCTTTGGACACTTACACTCTTCAAAGGAGTTACATTTGCAACATGATATATCAAACAGTGCTTTCTGCATATCATTTGTATAGTTTTCCAGCTGTTTCCTGTAGCAGTCTTTTCCTTTGTTTTTCACTAGTGTCTTGTAGCCTACCTGTAATGGTTGTCCAAGACTAGTTGAATAATTTTTTTTAAGTGAACACTAGGAATTGAAGCTTTTTCCCAAAGACACTGAAGTTCTAATCCAAGATCTTTCGCTATTTCCTTTACTGTCACTTTTGATTTTTCAGTTTCAGCAAAAAGTAAGCGTTTTTCCGCATCCTACTTCGTTGGAAGCTGCTTGTCACCAATATGTCTCAAAGGTCCAAAAATATAATGAATTTCGGCAGAGTGAGTCCTGTGAGCCATGTTTGTAGTTCCCTAAGTATTCACAAATTTTGCTTTGATACCTGGAAATAAATGACATAAAGAAATTGATTGAGAATCAGAAACTATAAGTAAATGTGACACAGTATAATATCACAGTCACTTCACCGCTTTAACTTAAATAGAACCAGTCCCTGCCAGCCTAGCCCACAAACCTTGCGATATTGGCGCGATAATGCAGATAATGGCGCAAAATTGACGCGACAGGCGCCACCTCAAGATGAACATGGATTTCCCCAAAATATTGCAGGATTGATACCTTACTTATGGGTCAACTTTTTATTGGTATTACAAATTAAAATTCTCAAGTTGGGTTTTTCGACCCGGTCTAGTGGAGAGCTATGGCTGTCTGCCTTAATCGTGGGCGGCGAGGCTCCGTCATCAAAATGGGTAGAGTACCCCCTTTACCCCGGGACAGCTGCTGGAAGTGTTGACAAGGAGAGTCGAGTAGCTGCGCTTGAAACCCCGAAGCACGCCGCTTGGTGAAGGTGAAAGTGGTAATCACCGTTACCGTGACGAGGGCGGTGTAGTTCAGGTGTAGTTCCTCACACATGCCCCCACTAAAGCATCTGCTGCACAGCCGATGACTGAAGGAGAACTGCAGCTGACCAGGAGAAACATACAAAATATTTGTAAAAGGCTGTAGTGCAGCAATCAAACCGATAAGAACTGTGGCCCTGCTGAGCAGTCGGCTTCAATATTAGAGGCTTGTGGTCAAGTTCAAGCAAACATTCCTTACCTCTCAAGTAGAAGTCAAACCTGTAGATGTTGAAGTCGATATCTAGGCATCCCCTTCGGATTGCAGAGTAACGTCGCTCCCGATGTAGTTGTTTCCGGCTGGTGTAAGAGATGGGATGTGCACGGTAATCATGGTACTGGAAAAATACAGCTCCCAATCCATAATTTGAAGCGATGATGCACAGGATGAAAGTCTGGCTGGTGTCAGGAAGCCGCAGAATGGGTCAAAAGGCCAAAGGTTGCTTCAACAGGTCGAAGAGCAGGTGCACATCTGCCATCAACTGTAGGAGTTCCCGTATCAGCTTCCTTAACACGTCAGAGACGGGGCCGGTGAGCTTTGAGGCCTGAGAAAAGCGTTGCTGTAGTCTATCCACAATAGACATGAGGGCAGAAATGTGAGTGGGCCAATCAGAATATACACACAAATGAAACGAAGCACTATGCAAACCCAAGCTAACAAGCAAAATTCCAAACATTAATGATACAACAAAACAAAACACGAACATAAGGGCACAGGCTGTGCCTAGACCAAAAAGCAGTAATAGTAGTCCTGGTAGTAGTAGTAATCCTAATAGTAGTCCTGGTAGTAGTAGTATCCTAGCAGTAATTTTAGTAGTAGTAGTAATCCTAGTAGTAGTCCTGGTTGTAGTAGTAATCCTAGTAGTAGTCCTAGTAGTAGTAGTAATCCTAGTAGTAGTCCTGGTAGTAGTAGTAATCCTAATAGTAGAAGGATGGGCACAGGGTAGAGTTCATCTTGAATTATCTCTGTAGTGGTGAGGGTAAAGTCGTGCTCATCAACCTGAGTAGACTGACTCAAAGTGAGATCAGGGTTCATAACATCATGTTCCCCAAAACTAGCTGGGCTATCAGGCGGTAAAGTAAGCCGAGGTGAATCGTCAGTATCCTCACTTGAGCAGGAGAACTTACTCTTCTTACTGGGCTCCGAAGTAGGCTTAGTTACGACTGGTAACAGTTGAAGTCTACGGTGTTTATTTGAGGATGGCGTGACTGTTAACAGCTGAAGGCTACTGTGTTTATCAGAGGATAGCGCGACTGGTAACGGCTGAAGAGGTACTGGACGTACCCTTCTCTTAGTTAACAAGCGATGACATTTGTCGCAGAAACGACAATAATCCCAGATGTCCGCGCACATTCCTGGCCAGTAAAAGTCTTAGAGATCTTCATCAGGATCTTAAGATGGGAGACATGACCAGCCAAAGGATCTTCGTGAGCCAAACATAGGACGACGGACGGCACTTACTGGGGATAACTAATGATAAAGTATTTACCTTACTTGGGCTATCAGAGGAGAGAGACTGCCGATACAAGATGCCGTGTTCGTGTATAAATTTGTAGGTGGCACCATCCCGTGCCTTCTCTACTTCACAAGTAGACGTTGAGGCACGTAGACACTGCAGTGAAGGACATGATTCTTGTAGGTGACGAAACTCATCAGGGTTCACAGACAAAGGGTGAAGTTCAGGCAGGACTAGACAGTAGATCCGTTCAATCATACCAGCACCGGGCTCCACAGGACATAATTCAATTGGAGGAGACTCACATGGTTGTAGAGGTTGACATTAAAAAAGAGGAACGTCCTTGGCATTAGATGAGATAGAGTCTTCGGGAGAAACAGAGTCATTAATCCGGGAATTGCGGGAGCAAAGACTTTTTAGTGCCACCAGTGCGGAGATGTGCGTAAAGCAGTGACCATTACAGAATTGGATGCAAATTACATCAACGTCAAGGTAGTAAAAATCCGCATCCGGCAATATATCTATTTTTAACCCAAACGTATGGGGTTGTGGTGTGGTTGTGGTCGGGAGTTGAAGTATCTGGCGCGAATGGCACCAAACAGCTGGCAAGAGACTGCTGAGGTGGGATCAGGGGTGCCACTCCTTGGGATTTTTCCCAAGATTTTGAGGGGATTATTCAAGTATTTATCCAGTAGTTTATCTCAAGGTAAGCATAGGTACCATTGTACCGTACCTTGAGATAAACTACTGGAGAAATACTTGAATAATCCCTCCAAAAGTCCTAAGATAGACAAAAAATATCCCAACGCCAGGACCTACATGCCCAAGATCTTGGGGAGAAACCCAAGGAGTCGTATATCTCTGTGTACAGCGTAGTTAGGCAGATGGTGGTGTGTGCTATCGAGGGCTGACATCAAGACGTATATGTAACACAGTTTGTAGACTTCTATGAATGTCAGCGCGGTTTTTGTATGCAATTGAAAATTGCGCTCCCGGAAGGCT
The DNA here is from genome assembly GCA_016584305.1 of Chionoecetes opilio. Taxonomy (NCBI): domain Eukaryota; kingdom Metazoa; phylum Arthropoda; class Malacostraca; order Decapoda; family Majidae; genus Chionoecetes; species Chionoecetes opilio. Next base: position 34,534 of record JACEEZ010004546.1, on the reverse strand, counting down.
TGCCGCAGTCGCTCAGCAGAGCCTTCCGGAAGGCTTGCCGCAGCCCACGGGTTAAGGAGAAGAGGAGGAGCAGGTAATGGATCTTGTGGCCGTAAAACATTAGTGGTGGCTTGGTTCTTATCATTGTGGAGAGAATGGTCATCACGAAGTTAAGGGTCAGGACTATTAGGGACTAACAAACCGGGGATATTCCCAATCAATGCACCTGCAACTTTAAGTGGGGCCCTTACGGCATCAGTCCAGCCAGTGTAAAATGGGCATCCTAAGTAGTATCTAACAACGGGGAGTTCGTTTGGTGCGTCCTAAATAATCAGCAACCTTAACTTTGGGGCAGAGTGATGGTTCAATGTCTGGCAGGGCATCCTCAGAAACTACGACACCAGAGCACCCTGTGTCCCTAATGGTGGTAGAAGACCATGAACCATTGATGGTTCCCGAAACTGAATATTGAGGAACCTTACGGTCCTCCAGACAAAATCCAACCTTATAAGGGGCGGTAGTAGTTGTTCCGCCCTTGAAGGTTCGAGGATTATGGGGGCAGTGTGGTCGTATGTGTCTAGCCTCCCCATAAGGATGACACGTCACATGTGAGGGAGCTTGATGCACAGAAGATGGGATCCTCAGCGGAGTAGGAAGTCCAGGGGGAGATCTCCTCGTGTTGTTATAGGCCTTTGGATACGCGTTGTGGGCGGACGCTCAGTCGTCTGCAAGTTGTATCGCATCCTTCAGCAGGGTAGGCCGTCTTTCCTTGATAAAAAGGCGAACTTCAGGTGACAAGGAAGATAGAAATTGATCAAGGATTATAACCTGCCTCATATCCTCATAAGTTACAGGCACACAGGAGAACTCAATCCAAGAATCGAACATTCGTGCACCAACTGGGTGGCGAATTGATGGTAGTTCTGCCCTACTTGAATCTTGGCAGACCAGAAATCTATTCTGTAGCCATAGGGAGTCTTACTGAAACCAGTTAAGAGGGCCTGTTTCAGTAGCTCGTAGTCCTTGGTGGTGGAGTACAAAATTCCTGACATAAGGCGATAAAAGCACAAATTGTCAGGAATAAAGTACTCGGTTCTCAGCCCGTGTCTCCTTCATCACCTGTTTTTAACATACATTATGTGAATTATCAACAAAACATTTTTTTCGAAATATGTGTTGAATGCAGCACACCAGATTTTGTTTGTTTATAGAAAAAATGTAATAATTTTACTTACTTTCGCAAACATTGATCTACATCTATAATAATATAAGCGAAAGTGTGTCTGTCTGTCTGTCTGTCTGTCTGTGTGTGTGTGTGTGTGTGTGTGGTATAGGTTCCGCCCCCCGTGGCGGAATCCCCTCATATGGCACAGTTTTGGAACCGGCTTGACCAGGGGAAGGTTTTAAGCACACTTATGAGATGATCCGATCACTTTATTTTTTTATTTTTTTTATAGTAGCCTATTAGCGAGAATTGTGAAAAAAAAGTGGGTTGCGAGAATTGAGGAACCCTTGATGTAGGGTAATGGGTAATGGGTGAGTGAATGGGTGGGGTGATGGATAATGGGTGTGGGGTGATGGGTGAGTGAATGGGTGGGGGGTGATGGGTTGGGGGTGATGGGTGATGGATGAGGGAATAGGTGGGGGGTGATGGGTAATGGGTGAGTGAATGGGTGCGTGTTGATGGGTAATGGGTGAGTGAATGGGTGGAGGGTGATGGGTAATGGGTGAGTGAATGGGTGGGGGTGATGGGTGATGGGTGAGGGAATAGGTGAGGGGTGATGGGTAATGGGTGAGTGAATGGGTGGGGGTGATGGGTGATGGGTGAGGGAATAGGTGGGGGGTGATGGGTAATGGGTGAGTGAATGGGTGTGTGGTGATGGGTAATAGGTGGGGGGTGATGGGTAATGGGTGGGGGTGATGGGTAATGGGTGGTTGAATGGGTTGGGGTTGATGTGAATGGGTTGGGGTGATGTGAATGGGTTGGCGTTAATACATACATTTCTACATCCATGATTTCAGGAAAGTTAGAAGGGGCTATCTGGAGAGTCTGTGTTTGGTGGGCCGAAGGCCCACCAAACACAGATGGTGGGCCGAAGGCCCACCAATAGCCCTCCGCAGGAGCTAGCCAAAAAGTCCGCCCGGAGGGCGGCTTTGCGGCTAGTACACATTAAATTTCATGTATTTCTTTTGTATCATAAAAAAAATGAATAGCATAATGAGAAAGGAAATGATACATATCCACAACACCAATGCGTTAAGCCAGTATGCATGTTTTCACGGGGACCGCTATAGAAATGTGCGAAGAGAGAGGGGGAGAAGCTGATGGAGGGAGGAGGAGTAAAGGAAGAAAGGAAAGGAGAACAACAATAAATGGGATGGTAAAAGGAGGAGGAGGAGAAGGAGGAATCAGCGGCAAGCACCTGCGGGAAGCAGCGTCGCCCACCAGCACAGGGTGGAGTGCCCGACCCGGAGCTTTGCCTAACATGGATCTGCAGCAGCATAGTTCAACCCTGGCCCTGGGCATCCTCAGAGCGATGGGCTGGTTCCCCTACCACTGGGTGGACTTAACCCCGCTCCAGGCAGGACAAGGCTTGCCGGGGAAGCCCCGTGCCCCACAGTTGGCCTTGGCTAATGTGGAACTTCTGCGTCGGGACTCTCGGCATCGTACTCGGTGCCGTCGAGGCATATAATATTATAGAATCCAGATCATCAGAGCGAAACATCCCAACGCTGCAGGTGACGCGGTCTCTTTACGCCATCTTCAGCGGCGTGATTGACGTCATCATGAGTGTCTACGCTGTGCTATACAGTCAGAGACTTGCCCGGAACATTAGCTACGCTGATCACATAGGCCGGGAATTTGAATTTCGAGAACAATAGGCTGGTAAAAAAAAAAAAATAATAAAAAGTGATCGGATCATCTCATAACTAGGCTTAAAAACCTTCCCCTGGTCAACCTAGTTCCAAAAATGTGGTATATGATGGGATTCCGCCACGGGGGGCGGAACCTATACACACACACACACACACACACACACACACACACACACAGACACACACACACACACACACTTTCGCTTATATTATTATATATGTAGTGGTCAAAATGTCCATCTACACCGTTGTCACCATTATGTAGTTGTCACCTTGGGAGTGTACTCTACAGTCCTGGTTACTCCGCTGCCACCACCCACATTAAGTGGGAAAAAATATATGAATGAACAAAAATAAAAGATTTAAGAAAATATGTAGGTACTGGTTGGAAACTGAATGACAACGCGTTATATATTTCAGGCAGGACTAGACTAGTAGATCGTTCAATCATACCAGCACCGGGCTCACCAGGACATAATTCAATTGGGGAGACTCCACATGGTTGTAGAGGTTGACATTAAAAAAGAGAACGTCCTTGGCATTAGATGAGATAGTCTTGGGAGAAACAGGCAGTCATTAATCCGGGAATGGCGGCGAGCAAGACTTTTTAGTGTCACCAGTGCGGAGATGTGCGTTAAAAAGTGACATTAACAGGAATTGGATGCAAATTAATCAACGGCAATGTCGTAAATCCCATCCGGCAATAATCTATTTTTAACCCAGAACGTCTGGGGTTTGGTGTGGTTGTGGTCGGGAGTTGAAGTATCTGCGCGCACGAAAGGCACCAAAACAGCTGGCAAGAGACTGCTGAGTGGGATCAAGGGGTGCCACTCTGGATTTTTCCCAAGATTTAGAGGGGATTATTCAAGTATCTATCCTGTAGTTTATCTCAAGGTAAGCATAGCGTACCATTCGTACCGTACCTTGATGATAAACTACTGGAGAAATACTTGAATAATCCCTCAAAAAGTCCTAAATAGACAAAAAATATCCAACGCCAGGACCTACAATCCCAAGATCTTGGGGAGAAGGACCCAAGGAGTAGTATATCTCCGTGTAAAGAGTAGTAGGCAGATTGGGTGTGGTGCTACGAGGGCTGACATCAAGACGTCTATGTAACACAGTTTGTAGACTTATGAATGTCAGCGCGGTTTTTGTATGCAATTGAAAATTGCGCTCCCGGAGGCTTGCCGCAGTCCGCTCAGCAGAGCTTCCCCCCCCCGGAAGGCTTGCCGCAGCCCACGGGTTAAGGAGAAGAGGAGGAGCAGGTAATGATCTGTGGCCGGTAAAACATTGTGGTGGCTTGGTTTTAATCATTGTGGAGAGAATGGTCATCACGACGTTAAGGGTCAGGAAATATTAGGATAACAAACCCGGGGATTCCCAATCAATGCACTGCAACTTTAAGTGGGGCCCTTACGGCATCAGTCCAGCAGTGTAAAATGGTGGCATCCTAATAAGTAGTATCTATACAACGGGGAGTTCGTTTGGTGCGTCCTAAATAATCAGCAACCTTAACTTTGGGGCAGAGTGATGTTCAAGTCCGGCAGGGCATCCTCGAAACTACGACACCAGAGCACCCTGTGTCCTAATGGGGTAGAAGACCAGGAACCATTGATGGTTTACAAGTAACACTGCAATATTGAGGACCTTACCGGTCCTCCAGACAACATCCAACTTATAGGGGATGTAAGTAGTTGATTCCCGCCCTTGAGTTTCGAGGATTATGGGGGCAGTGTGGTCGTATGTGTCCCAGCTCCCCATAAGGAGACCACGTCACATCGTGAGGGAGCTTGATGCACAGAAGATGGGATCCTCAGCGAGTTAGGAAGTCCAGGGGAGATATCTCGTGTTGTTATAGGCCTTTAGATACGCGTTGTGGGCGACGCTCAGTCGTCTGCAGTTTGTATCGCATCCTCAGCAGGGTAGGCCGGTCTTCTTGATAAAAAGGCTGAAATTTCAGGTGACAAGGAAGATAGAATTGATCAAGGATTATAAACCTGCCTCATATCCTCATAAGTTACAGGCACCAGGAGAACTCAATCAGAATCGAAACATTCGTGCACCAACTGGGTGGCGAATGCATGGTAGTGTGCCTAATGAATCTTGGCAGACCAGAAATTATTCTGTAGCCATAGGGAGTCTTAGTAGAAACCAGTTAAGAGTGCTGTTTCAGTAGCTCGAGGAACTTGGTGTGGAGTAACAAAAGTCCGACATTAGGCGATAAAAGCACAAATTGTCAGGAATAATAGTACTCTGTTCTCAGACCGTGTCTCTTCATCACCTGTTTTAACATACATTATGGAATATCAAACAAAATATTTTTTTCGAAAAATATGTGTTGAATGCAGCACACCAGATTTGTTTGGTTATAGAAAAAATGTAATAATTTTACTTACTTTCGCAAACATTGATAGCACATCTATAATAAATAAGCGGAAAGTCGGTAGGCTGTCCTGTCTGTTGTCTGTCGCGTGTGTGTGTTGTGGGTGTGTGGTATAGGTTCCGCCCCCGGTGCGGAATCCCTCATATGCACCAGTTGGACCCGGTGACCAGGGGAAGGTTTTAAGAACACTTAGAGAGAATCCGATCACTTTTTTTTGTTATTTTTTTTTCATAGTAGCCCATTAGCGAGAATGTGAAAAAAAGTGGGTTGCGAGAATTGAGGAAAACCTTGATGTAGGGTAATGGGTAATGGGTGAGGAATGGGTGGGGTGATGGATAATGGTGTGGGGTGATGGCGTGGATGTGAATGGGTGGGTGGGTGATGGGTTGGGGTGATGGGTGATGGATGGGGGGGGGGAAGGGGGAATAGGTGGGGGCGTGATGGTAAGGGGTGAGGAATGGGTGCGGTGTTGATGGTAATGGGTGAGTGATATGGTTTGGGTGGAGGGTGATGGAATGGAGTGAGTGAATGGGTGGGGGTGATGGGTGATGGGTGAGGAAATAGGTGATGGTGATGGAATGGGTGAGGTGAGATGGTGTGGGGGTGATGTGGTGATGGGGGAGGGAAATAGGTGGGGGGTGATGGAGTTAATGGGTGAGTGAATGTGTGTGTGGTGATGGGTAATAGGGGGGGGTGATGGGTAGTGGGTGGGGGTGATGGATCAATGGGTGTTGAAGGGGTTGGGGTGATGTGAATGGGTTGGGGGTGGCTGTGAATGGGTTGGCGTAAATACATACATTCTATACATCCATGATTGCACGAAAGTAGAAAGGGGCTATCTGGAGAGTGGTGTTGTGGGCCGAAGCCCACAAACACAGATGGTGGCAGAAGGGCCCACAATAGCCCTCCGCAGGAGCTAGCCAAAAAGTCCGCCCGGAGGGCGGCTTGGCGGCTAACACATTAAAATTTCATGATTTCTTTTGTATCATAAAAAAAATGAAATAAGCATAATGAGAAAGGAAATGATACATATCCACAACACCAATGCGTTAAGCCAGTATGACATGTTTTCACGGGGACCGCTATAGAAATGGCGAAGAGAGAGGGGGGAAAAGCTGATGGAGGGAGAGGAGGTAAAGGAAGAAAGGAAAGGAGAACAACAATAAATGGGATGGTAAAAGTAGGAGGAGGGAGAAGGAGAATCAGCGGCAAGCAACCCTGCGGGAAGCAGCGTCGCCCCACCAGCACAGGGTGGAGTGCCCGACCCGACGCTTTGCCCTAGCACGGAGCTTGCTAGCAGCTAGCAACCCGGCCCGGGGGCATCCTCAGAGCGATGGGCTGGTTCCCCTACCATGGTGTGGACTAAACCCGCTCCAGGCAGGACAAGGCTTGCCGGGGAAGCCCGTGTTTCCCCACAGTTGTTCGCCTGCTAACGTGGAACTTCTGGTCGGGACCCGGCACGTTACTCGGTGCCCGCCGAGGCATATAACTTCATAGAATCAGATCATCAGAGCGGAAACATCCAACGCTGCAGGTGACGCGGTATCTTTCGCATCTTCAGCGGCGTGATTGACGTCATCATGAGTTGTCTACGCTGTGCTATACAGCCAGAGAATTGCCCGGAAACATAGTCTCGCTGATCTCACATAGGCCTGGAATTGAATTTGGCGTAACCATAGGCTGGTTTAAAAAAAAAAAAAAAAAAAAAACGTGATCGGATCATTCTCATAATAGGCTTAAAACACATTTCCCCTGGTGCAACCTAGTTCAAAAAAAAAACCAAAACAAAAAAAAAAATGTGTAATAGATGGGATTCTGCCACGGGGGGCGGAATCCTATACCACCACACACACACCAAACACACAGACACACACACACACACACAACACTTTCGCTGATATTATTATATATGTAGTGGTCAAAAATGACCATCTTACACCGTTGTCCCCACTATGTAGTGGCACCTTGCGAGTATATTACAGTCCGGTTACTCCGCTGCAACAACCCACAATTAAGTAGGAAAAAATATAGAAGGAACAAAATAAAAGATTTAAGAAAAATGTAAGTACTGGTTGAAATGAATGCCACGCGATAATTATATTTCTAATGTATAAATATTATAACTCTATAATGTATCATTTGGTAATTATTATAAATTCAATTATATGAATATTAAGTCTTCCTCCCTTAGCGATACGCACGGCGAAATTCTCAGTCGTTATACTAATAAAGTTTACTATCTTTGGTAACTTCCGTTGCACTGTCACCACATAACGAATACGCATATGTAATGCTCAAGTCGTCATCCTAATCTAGTGTACTATCTCTGGTACTTCAGTCGCACTGTCACCACTAACGTATACGCGCGTAATGCTCAAGGCGTCATCCTAATATAAGTTTTACTAATATCTGGTCAACTCATCGCTACTGTATCACTTTAACGATACGCATGGCGTAATCTCAAGTCGTCATCCTAATATAGTTTACTATCTCTCGGTAACTTCAGTCGGCACTGTTACCCCTTAACGATACGCACAGTACATGCTCAAGTCGTTATCATAATATTAAGAGAAGTAGTCATACCACTTCCAACGTTTCCCTCCCGCTATTTTTCTATTCACTTCTTTCTCCTGGTCCTCACCGGCTGGATGTGACATGTGTGTGGCCCACATCTGCTCATTTGTGAGCGCTTGGCCCCCTGGTCCGCCAACAGCACTACCTTGGGACCTAAGTAATACAATTTAGTAGCCTGGTCAACAAAAGGAATACAGTAAGTCCTGTCTACATCCTAGTTAACAAACATTTCAAACATACCTTTACCAGGGCGAGAATATCACAGCTCCCGAAAGCGAGAATTAACTCAATGAACGTCGAGCTGCTGTCTAAAATTATTCCTAACCTGAATTACCGTTCTCACCTCGTTCGCTTACGTAGTCTAATTACTACTGGCTTAAAAGATAAGCCTAACCAAGGATTCAGGAATGAGACGTGGAGGAAAAATTCCTCGTTAGCTTATTGATTACTTATGTGTATTCATCTCTTACCCTATTAATGTAATTTCTCGCGTACATAGCTTCTTCCCCCAAAAAAAAAAATCAGTATGCTCAGTCCTATCATCAAGCCATCCTACCGGATATCAAACAATAATAAAAAAAAAAATATCATATACATCACACATTAATTTCATATAAATTTTCTTAAGGAAGCCTTCTATCACTTACAAACAAATATCTCATCCCCTGCATTCCAATGCTTCCAACAAATTTACAACACAATGAGATAGTATGTATCTATAACTTTATCACTTCCCTCACCACGAGTGATTTGAACCTAGTTTGCGGGAAATACTCACTCTAAATGTGAGACATCTATACCATTGAAAAAAATGAGAACCTGTCTCACTCTCTCTATTATTGGTAGGCCGGAAACCCTATAGAGCGCTAACGACTGTCCTCTAGTCTGGAGTGGTCTCAATCCATTTTTACCCCACTAATCCTAGGCGTAAGCGTGCTCGTTAGGGAGCAATCACGACTGGATCTAACTCCTTAACCTCAGTATCTTGGATAAGGCTCACTCCTGCTTGAGGCAACATACTCCGGCGTCTATCACCCATCGAGCAAAAGCTCAGAGCCAAGCACATTCCTCGGGTCTTACGACTAACTAGCGGGTTTAGTGTCAGTGCAAACTGTGTACACCCTCCAAAGCAAAAAATTAAAATGTTTTAAACCACTACAAGTCTGTCTAGGGGACCTTCATCAAAATCTCCTTTCACTAGAGAGGTGGTGAACGGTAAATCTCTTCTCTCTAGAGGTTAACAATTATCGCCTGTCATCAACATTGTCTAGTATACTCCTCATTGGTCTCCTCTTCTCTAGTGGGGTTGCTCAAGTTATTCTTCGACAACTACTATCTCTGCTGGTTCAACAGTCAGCCATCTGTCATAATATCGCTAATTGATCCGGCCCGCGCGCTGCTACCATTTCCGTCAAAATATTAATTCTAATACATTGAACCTCCATCTCTCAATACTTCCACCACATGTATGTCCCAAACCCACTTAACTGAAAGTTTTCTATTGGTGCAGTCTCAAAACGTTCTCTTTTTACCCACGCCAATTCGTCTTTTCCAACCTTTCATTTTTCATTTTCAAATTATGCGTTCTCCGACCCATTTTCGACCTTTCTCCAAATGTGTTTATTTTTGATTGGTTTCGTGTGCCACTGTTGTTTCACCTACGAGTCCAATTGTGGTATTCACATAATCAAACCTTGGAGCGTAGTCGGGAAAAAAAAGCATAGAAAGGTTGGGTAAACCATGTCTCATGCACTGCACTATTAATACTCCTTGAGTTCGAAGAGATAATTGCGGCACCTATGACCCTTGCACCGGTTGAGAGAATTGTTTTCATTGTCGGTGCATCCTTCTGAGATAACTATTACCTTGTGGATGGTCAAGGCCGATGGTGTAATCTCACTAATTGATCTCACATGAGTCACAAAACTCTTGAATTGTTGTGACGCAAAAACTCACTTAGCAGATCCAATAACAAGGCTATGTGGGTGCTCCAAATAAAGACATATTCCTAAAATTCTTTCCTAATTCGGCGGTACATCCTAGTCCTTAATTTATAAAAGGTAGTAACCTACTATAAGGTCTATTATGGTTAATACATAGCGGTATAGCGGGCTCCGTTCCCATTGTTGTCTGTTATGTCATGCTTATCCTCTTAAAGGTTTACTATGATGGTATTCTTGCCATTGTTGTGGAAGTCACACGACTAACCCTTATGCTGTTGGCATGTCAAAACAGTTCCTCACACATTCTCTCACATCCGTTTCAGCGCTGGGCCAATAACAAATAGCCTTCTGCTATTTTACTTATTGATTTCCGATGCCTAAATGACTCGATTCCTTATTGTGAATTAATTCCAAAGCCGCTCGCTTCAGTTCACTAGTAAAACCAATAAAAATAGTGTAAACGTTATCGAAACGATGGTTAGGAATATAAATTTCCTCCTTCATAGAATGATCTAAAGTATTTCTGGGGTATTTTAGAGTCTGGGTATTCTGCTCTTCTAGATACTCTTATCATCTCTCCATTCTTACGCCTCTCGTTTGCATTTCCTTACTTCTTCTTTATGTTTTCCTAACCACGTTTTTTACTTGAATTCGAATGATTCTTATGGTTCTACTAAGTTGGTCCTGCTTACAGGTTCTTTTTCCTGCTTATACTCTATATGATACCTATCAGTATTCATCTCTAGGATCCATCTGTTTCATCCTAGGTGACTTTGGTTCGTTGTTTAATAGACTGACAAACGAGTTGGTGTCTGTTCTGATGATCACTTGTTCCCCACGGAAATGATGAAACTGTATGCAAGCTAAAACTTATTCTAAGGCATTTCCCCTATCCTATTGCTGGAGTATCGCGTCTCAACTGGTTTTAATTTCTTTGAAAAATAACGAGATTACTTTGGGCTTTGCCCTCATCACTATACCTGCATCAGTACTGCTCCTACGTGGAGTTTGGCTAGGCATCGGTATCCAACACAAATGGTTATTAAACGTTGCTTAGCTTAAGATGGGAGCACTAGTAGATTATCCTTTAATATTGAAAATGCTTGCTGGCTTCCTCTGACCATTTGAATGGGTTATCTTTCGTGTCATATTAGTGATTTAATAGGCACTGCTATCTTAGCGAATCTTCTATGTACTTCCTAAGAAACCTACCATACCTAGAAATCTTCCTGGTTTCCTTCGACATAGTGGGGGTTTCATTTTATCTACGGCTGCCATACTGTCTGGTTGGGTGGTAACCTTCCTTGTTCACTAAGCGTCCCAGAAATTAACTTTCTTTGTCTAATTTTACATTTGGTCAGATTAATTGACTACAAATAGTCAGATGTCCAAATAATACGATTCCTTCCAATAATTTCTCGTAACTGGGTGCCATCAGATTATGCATCCAGATTAAAATTTTTTAAGCTCAATTTTCTTCAGTAAAGAGTTAGCTCTGGGCAATTGCGAGAGAAATAATGCTGCACCGCAATTAATCCAAAGGAAGCTTGATCTTATATAAGGATACCTTCACGGAAAGTGTAGATCTTTACGACATTTCTTCTAAAACAGTACTTGATAATAGCATTTTCATATCTAGGGTGGCCATAGTATTCATAGCCCGGCTTACCGAATTACTAACTCTTCAATTTAGGTAGGGGTGTATATCAGTGGCTAAATGTGATTCACCTTTCTATAGTCTAGGACACATCCTTTTTCCCCCATTCGTTGTTAACCATCTATAGGACTTAAACACGCAGCTGTGGAATTTTCTTTAGTCTTCTCTTCCATTTCTCTCAACAGTTTAGCGCATAGTTTATTAGCTTTCTCCGAGATAACACATATGTAAACTCTCTACAGGTTTGGATCTAACACCGAATATGAGCGGGTTCAGTTTTCATGGTGCCTTTGTTCTCCGCATCTAAGAAAATAGTTCATGGTTGCTCTTTTACAAGGCGAAAGCTGAGCCTCCCTTTTCACCTAAGTGTTTCCAGTCTCCTTTTTTGAATGCCTCGATTCGCCCGGTCGAGTACCATTACCTCGCTACCATCACTAAGGGATAAACATTGCGTTACTCATCTAGTGCTGAGACACGTGTTTCGGCCGTCGTAACTGTGTTCTGGAATTTTTCTGAGTTTACTTCCTCTATATTTAGTAAAATTGTACCAGGACGTAACGTTCAGCTGTCAATACGTAATTAATATGGTAGAAAGATAGTTCTTTCTTTGTAACTGGACGCATACAGGTGCTATATTTGCACTTGTTTTTTGTGTCCACCTAAGAGAGTGGTTCCCTCTACTCGTACACTGACAATCAACATTGAGTTTTTGCGTTTATGGTAACACTCTGTTGTATCCTTATATGACACTGAATTTATGAACATCCTCTGCCACTGCTTACACCTCTTAACTGCTCTGATGTTAACGTATCGGTGTTAACAAAATTTAAGGGATAGTTGGTTAGCCCAAATGACTGTCTTTAGTTTGTAATGAGTTATTTCTTCTAGGTCCTATTATGTCATCCCTATCAGGGCTTTTGGGTGGAATAAATACTGCTATCTGGAACACCTAACATAAACACTTCTCTTGTTCTACTATTCCTAAGAGTAATTTTACTCTTACTGACCTAAGATTCTCAACTCCTGCCCGTATACGGTTAAACTAGGGATTGTTAAGTGGTTTCTTTATTTTGATTGTAGGATCTAAAGCTGCGCTCCTAGTTATAAGTGAATATCGCTCCGGTGTCATAAAAATTCTATGACGTGATTATAATGGTAAGGGGTATATTGGGGGATTTGATGTTAAATAGTCACCGGGAAGATCCTGTCCTCACGGACAATTGGATCCTCTTCTACATCCTATCCCCCGCATCGAAACAAGCGTCTGCTATTGTCTTCCTTCGACAGTCTGCGGCGAGCGGTTGTTCATCCACAGTTAGGGACAAAACACTGTGAATCCCTCTCCAAGCTAAACTCGACGTATTCTGGTCGTTACAAATTCCAAGCTGGTAAAATTCTTCCCATCGCTTCAATCTGTGGCACGCAGTTCTCTAACTCTGACTGACTAGCCGACAGCGTCCTGTGACGTTCCTGTCTGTTGGAGACTACTTGGGACAGCGGGTGTTATTTCGGACGGCTGTTCGTGGTGCTTTACCGCGTACATTTTGTCGTGTCTATTCCGATGGCAACGGCCTCTCGGGTTCTCCACTCTCTCTATGATTTTTTAGAGGGATTTGTTCATCATAAAAAGTTATAATTATCTGTACTGTGACTTTGCAATCCTCGCAATAGTCTTTTCGTAATGATTGATCCCTAAGGGGAATTTCTCCTGGGTATTTTGACTTTCGGATCAAGTATGGGTATTTGCATTGAGTTATTTGCAAAGTCTTGTGGATCCTCTGGCGGATCTTCATTCAGTCATACTGGACTTCAGAAATACTGTAAGGATTCTGTCGACATTACGTGTCTGTTAGGCTCATCGATAACGAAAGTTAGGCGTGTTCCATGATCTAAAAATCATGCGACCTAGGGCAATTCTGTATCAATAAGGTAATTTGCGCACCCACTTAGTCATAAGATCCTCTTTCTCTCCTGCCAAATCATCCGGAACAAACTTTTATACTGGGAAGGAAAACGGCACCTTCCCTCTGCTTCTAACCTTGTAAATCCCCTGAGGTTCAGTATTGTATTCTCTCGATTTATTAATGATATCATTGGTCTCCTAACTTCCTGCTCCTCCTCCTTATTTTTCTCAAAATAACTCAAACAGTTTCTTTCGTCTTTGCTACTCTTGTTCTAGCTGACATCCACTTGATCCTCGCATGAGTCGGGACGGGTTCGGCCTCTCTGTGTGTTACTCCATTCCTCCTCTTAGCTCTCACCAATTGCTCCTTTGAAGGAAATCCTCAATCCTTACTGAAAAACCCATTAAATCTTCCATCCCCAAAAAATTACTTTACCGTAAAAAAAAAATTAAAAAATCTTTCCCGAGTTTCTTAACTAGTGTTGGGCTTCCCGGATGGATATTAAACTCACGACAGCTCTCTGAAGTTGCTTATTTGCGGGAGCGTCTTCCAAGCCCCAACACCTATTTACGCATTTTATGTCTCCAAATTACGGTGGGTGACCGCCTCCCTAAACGCTGCACTGCCCGGCTAGCCTGATAGTTGTTTAATATACATTTATAGTTCATATATCAAAACCCATGCTTGTCCTACCGAATATGCAACCGTCATGCTGTAAGCCGTGTGCATAGGGTTGGCGTTAAAGTTAATTTCTATACTGCGCTAGTTTACTCTATTAATTATGTTATTGACCCTGCTTATTTTATCATAATTTTCTTGTCTACTCCCCAACGTAATGGTATGTTATGATCCTATGTCTATCATGCAAATATGTCTATCTCACATCGGCACGTGCCTGCAACGTTTCTACTACTTTCATAAATATTTCACTATTGCTTCCACCTTACTGTTTGCTTAAAATCATTACTGCCTAACCATCGGATGACTAACTCAAATTTCTTCTGTAATACTCCGTGAGCTGTCATCTTACAAGGAAGGTTCTAGTCTTTGCCCTCCGGCGTCTGTAAACTTCTACTGATTACGTTAGTCATCAACTCCACAGTTGAGGATCTGGCTATGTCTACTAACGCCACTTATCATGGATATGACACTGTTTTTAGGCACTGGCAAAAATAATTAACAAACAAGGAGTTAGCTGCTCGTCGGGTAAGCGGACACCATCGAATGGATCCAACCGCTGCACCATTATATAGTGGTCAAAATGTCCATCTACACCGTTGCACCATTACGTAGTGGCTCACCTAGGGAGGTACCTACAGTCCTGGTTACTCCGCTGCACCATCCACATTAAGCGGAAAAAAATATATGAATCATGAACAAAATAAAAAGATTAAGGAAAATATGTAAGTACTGGTTGGAAACGAATGAAAAACTCGTCAATTTATATTTCTAATTATACTATATAACTCTTTACTGTCGCACTGGTACTCATTATAACATTCACAAAGTTATCTTCAATATAAGTCTTCCTTCCCTCCTAGCGATACGCACGCGAAAATGCTCAGTCGTTATCCTAATATAGTTACATCTTTGGGTAACTTCCGGTTTGACTGTCACCAAATAACGATACGCCATGTAAGCTCAAAGTTCGTCATCTATCTAGTTACTATCTTATGGAACTTCAGTAGCAACTGTACCAACTTTAAAACGAAAGCAGCGTATGATCAAGTCGTCATCTAATATAGTCTACATCTCTGGTAATTCAGTCGCACGGTACCACTAACGATACGCATGCGTAATGCTCAAGTCGTCAATCCTAATATAGTTTACTATCTATGGTCAACCCGTTGGCACTGTTACCCCTACGATTACGCACAGTAATTGCCTCCAAGTCGTTATTCCTAATATATGTATACAGTAGTCTATCCACTCCAACGTTTCAATCTCACTATATCTAGTTCCTTCTTCCCTTGTACCCACACGGCAGGCTGTTGACATGTTGTGGTTGCCCCCGATGCCTAATTGTGAGCGCTGGCCCCTTGCGTCCGTCACCCGATCCTACCTTTGGAACCCTAAGTAAATAACTTTATTAGTCTCTGGTCAACAAAAGGAGAATTAACAGGAAGTCATGTCTAACATCTCTAGTTAACAAACATTTCATAACATACTTACCAAGGCGAGAATATAACCCCCACAGGCAGACCTAAGCTCAATGAAAACGTCGAGTGCTTCTAAAATTATACTAACTAGAATTCCGTTCTCACCCTCGTTTCGCGACGTATCTAATACCTACTGGCTAAATATAAGCATAATCAGGGATCAGGAATGAGGGCGCGGAGGAAAAATTCCTCGTTAGCTACTGATACTTATGTGTTATGTTCCTCTCCCCTATTAGTAATTTTCCGCGATACATTATGAAATATATATATATAATATATAGAGAGTATAGAGTAGATTGGTATTCCGGACAGAGAGTAGTATACAATAGAGATAGACGGAGAGAGCTGATCAAATAGATTAGATAATAAATATAAGATATATATATAAAGTAGAGAGATAATAGATAGGAGATAGAGAATTGATACACATATATGGATAATATAGTAGATATTCTATATATATAGATAAGTATATGACAGGAGCGAGAGCAGAGAGAGCGAGATCGATACAATGATCTATTAATAGATAATAATATATAGATAAAGATATATATAATAGAGATATAATATATATAACTAGAGACAGATATATAATATAGAATAATAGCTATAATATATATATATATAGCATCTATATACTATAGATAAGATATATATAGAGACTAAAGATATGAGATGATAGAGAGTAGGAGAGAGAATATATAGAGACATATATATGTATATATACATTATATACATACATATATATAGAGGTATATAGATATATAATAATATATTTATTATATGATAATAATATAGATCTATATATATATATATATAGGCATATTATATAATATATCATTAATATAGTTATATCTATAATATAGTATATATATATAAACAATATATAAAATACATATATATAATATACTAATACTATATATATATATATATATACTATAAGATATTATATATATATATATATATATATATAATATATATATTATATATATACCCATGATATAGATATAATATAAACATATATATATCTATATAAATACATATATATTATATCAAGAGACCACTGTAAATCTGGGACTGTGCGGAACTCGACCGTGCACAAGGGCTGAAGTGCGGAGGGCTGCCTCGGATTCCTAATAAATTATATATATATATATATATAGGATCATATAGGACGGGGTTATCAGTATATAGATATATTAATTTTCCTTAAATGTTCTGTTCATAATATATCAAAAAAAAAAAACAGTTAAATCACGCCAACGAACATGCCATTACGAGGACTGTGAAGAATATGCATGAACTTCAAACTCTTCGTCATTCCACACTTTGCGAGCAAATTTTATCCATGATAGGGATCATAGAAGCGCCAATTGTATAGCCTTCCATTGAAGTATCCAGTCTTCTGATAAATGAATTTACCACCATGCATAAATTAGCGTTAAATAAATAAATAAAATCATCAGCGGGTAATTTCAACGATTGATGTGAGCTTATTTACTAGTAACACGCAATATATACATGGTGCTAATTCATTTTATCAGGAACAACGAAAATATATAAATTAAATAAATAACATCATAAATCGGGAAAAATACCCGATTGATGATTTTATTTATCTATTTAACGCTAAATTATGAATGGTTCAAATCATTTATCAGAGAAACGAAAATATATAAAGGAATCTAATAAAATTGCATCCACTGTGCAACACGGCCAGATATGTACGTGTCGCAGACAGGTATACAGGGGTCTAGTCAACACTCCTAAATTTTTTGCTAATAAAATAACATCTAACCAAATTAACGAAATGCTACTACATTAATGGATAATTTTAGTTGTTGCTAATCAACTAGCTCAAGAAACTATCTATGCAAGTGCACTTCATTTAGACCGTACCTAACGTCCCTGTACCCTCTTTCATTTTATTCGACCAACATAAATAACAGAAGAAAGAAATTTAAACACTATTGAAAACTTAAGACAAACTTCGCACAGCCTATGATGACAATTAATATCTAAAGTATCAAATAAAACAACGCAGCTGTGAAGTCGCTTCCTTTTTCGATGTATACCATAAATAGGTTTCGTTTAAAGAAGGTTGCTTACACAAACAGTTGACAATTGACAAATATGCGTTGTGGCGGGGGGGTTTCCCATATGAAAAAAAGTGAGAAGTCTCTCTTAGTAATTTCAGACCTGTTTCTATCCTTTCAAGCTTAAGTCAAATCTTTGAGAAAACTGTTGTAAGCAGATTAATGGAGTACCCGTCAAAATTTACATTACTATCAGAATTTCCGTATGGCTTTCGACCCAACTATTGTACAGAGTTAGCATTCCATCACCTTTGTAATAGTATTTATAACGCATTAGACAACAAGATGCATCAAATAACAGTATTCTGTGATTTATCAAAAGCGTTTGACACCATCTCTCACCCTATTTTATTAGAGAAATTGAAAACTTATGGCATTCGTGGTCCGGCACATGACTGGTTCAACAGCTACTTAAGCAACAGAAGACAATACACTGTATATAATAATTCTGCATCTTCACATGAATCAATCTGCTATGGTGTACCACAAGGTTCAGTTTTATATTTGTTTCTTATCTATATCAATGACATTTTACGTTGCAGTAATAAATTGAAGTTTTTGCTTTTTGTTGATGACTCCTCCATATATATTCAGGGACAAGATCTTTGTGAAATAGAGAATCTACTAAACTCAGAGTTAATTAATGTATCTAACTGGATAAAAAAGCATTGAAATAACACTGACCATCTCTAAAACATGCTACATGGTATCCCACCCTCTAATCATCTAATGACTAGTGCAGCCCATATTGACGTCAAAATAGATGAACTATCCATGAGTAAGGTTGAAGAATATAAATTTCTAGGTATAACAATTGACAATAAATTAACATGGAGATCACAAATATATCAATTATGTACACAAAATATCTAAATGAACTGGCGTTTTATATAAAATTCGTAGCTGTATAACTTCTTAGTGTATCATTCAAATATATTCATCACTAGGATATCAATATCTACTCTATTGTTCAACAATTTGGGGGGGAGCATATACAACATATATGGAAAATTATTTATTTATCAAAAAAAGTTAATACGTGTTATGTTCTATAAGTCACGATATGAGCACACCAACCCACTATTTCGTGACCACCAGTTACTCAAACTGTCTGATATACTATCTCTACAATCAAACTTATTTGTTTATAAATCATTACATGTGTATCCTGCTGATAACGGTTTTCACTACATTTCACATACTTTTGCTACAAGAAGGTCATTACAGTTACGAATGCCACGTTGCAGGACTACTCATGGTCAGCAAAATGTTTCAGTCAGAGGTGTCAAATTCTGGAATAGTTTACCAAAAGCAATACAAAATTCCACAACTCTAATATCTTTCAAACATGAATTCAAGAAATTGTTGCTTCAAAGTTATACACACTAAGTCATTTTGTAAGTATGCATGGATTCTTATGTGAGTGTGTGTACATGTATATTACACTGTGTTAATGTGTAGGTGTATGTTTGGGTATATGTGTGTGTGTAAATGTATGTGTATGTAGGTTTTTTTTTTTTTTTTTTTTTTTTTTTTACATCACAAAGGACTGGCCAAGGGCACAACAAAAATGGGTAACACAAAGCCCGCTTAGTTGCCAGTCCCAATAAAGAAAACAGTTAGAGAATAAAATAAAAAAGAAGGGTGAGCCAATTTAGTTCGGGAGGTGTCTTGTTGTTACTCTTCTTTTGAAAAGATTTAAGTCATAGGGAAGTGGAATAATAGAAACAGGAAGAGAGTTCCAGAGTTTACCAGTGAAAGTGATGAAAGAGTAAAGATACTGATTAACTCTTGCATTAGGAAGATGGACAGAATAGGGATGAGAATGAGTAGAAAGTCTTGTGCAGCGAGACCGCGGGAGGGGGGGAGGCATGCAGTTAGCAAGTTCAGAAGAGCAGTGAGCATGAAAATAACTGTAGAAGAGAGCAAGAGAAGCAACATTGCGGCGGTGATTTAAAGATTGAAGACAGTCAGTCAGAGGAGAGGAGTTGATGAGACGAAAAGTCTGTGGTGTCTGTGTGTGTGCGCATAAATGTATGTTTGTACGTGTAGGTATGTTGCATGTATGTGTATGTGTGTGTATGTATATACACTATATATATATATATATATTATGCATTTATGTGTATATAGATATATACGTATGCATATGTATTAATTTATGATGTCAGTTATTAATATTGTATATATTTGCTAGCCAACGGCCTAAATATTAGTCCACCTGCTTAAGTTTATGCATATTTCTTCACTCTCTCATAATGGCATTTCTTTAGTGTATTTTACCTATTTTTATTTGATAATATTATTGAACAAACATTTACGAAGATAACAGTATATCTTTTATACTGATAAACCATAGGAAGGGAAATGGGAATGATGATCGAAACACTTTTTTACCTTGTCAATCGACCTCCACTGGTCATGGTCGGGATGGCGCGGGGCAGGAGTTGCAAGTCCAGTATACAGTAGTCTTTACAACGAAATACATCAAAACGAAATACACCAATGGAAAGCTAATACAATTGCGCTTCTATTGATACCCTTCATGATAAAAGTTGACTCGCAAAGTTTTAAATGGTGAAGAGTTGAAGTGAATATTAAGTTCATGCATATTCTTCAGAGT
Source organism: Chionoecetes opilio (assembly GCA_016584305.1). Lineage (NCBI taxonomy): Eukaryota > Metazoa > Arthropoda > Malacostraca > Decapoda > Majidae > Chionoecetes > Chionoecetes opilio. The sequence continues at coordinate 14,336 of JACEEZ010004546.1, read as the reverse complement.
CTCGTAATGACATTTCTTTAGCGTGTTTTATTGTTTTTTATTTGATAATATTATAGAACAAACATTTACGAAGATTACAGTATATCATAAATACTGATAAACCAGTCTATATGATCCGTATACATATATATATATGAATCCGAGCGGCCCTCCGACTTCAGGCCCTTGTGCAACAGGCCGATATTCCGTGCGCAGTCCAGATTTACAGTGGTCTATGTATATATATAATATATATAATATATATATATATATATATATATATATATATATATATATAGTATATATTTATATATATATATATATAATATATATATATATATATGTATATATATATATATATAAATATATATATATATATATATATATATTATATATATTATATATATATATATATATATATATATGTATATATATATATATATATATATATATATATATATATATATATATATATATATATATTATATATATATATATATATATATATATATATATATATATGTATATATTATATATATATATATATATATATATATATATATATATATATATATATATATATATATTATATATATATATATAATTATATATATATATATATATATATATATATATATATATATATATATATATATATATATATATATTATATATATATATTATATATATATATATATATATAATATATATATATATTATGTATATATATATATATATATATATATATATATAATATATATATATATATATATATATATTATATATATACAGTAGCGACGTAATATTGGCGTCGTCGGTCCTATGCCTAACGCGCAGAACACATTCGATAATAATTATGAAGGATGGCTGCTTACTTTGAATTTTTATACTTTGACGGCATCCCACTACGTCTAATGTCTATTAAGCATAATCAAACAATTTATATCACCTTTTGCAGTAGTGTGGATAGAGGGATTTCTGCCAACATCATGAGTAGCGCTGCATTTTCACGTTATAAACAAAGGCAAACCGGTTCCCAGAGCAAACTACAGAAAAACTAAACATACTCTCATATTTTAATTTATTGGGCATTTGGCAACTCTGCAAGGGAAACTGGGGCAGTGCTCTGTGTTGTCAGTTGTCACTGAGCTCAAGGGTCACGACACCCAGTGATCCATTACAGCCTGTGCAGGGAGGTGCCGCGGAGGAGTTGCCAGCCCGCGGCATTTTAAGACAACAGCGTTTGCTCTATCTTGCCTCTTCTGTGGACTATGGGGAGTTATAGACCAGTGACAAGTGATGACATTAGTGCTATTTCGTCACTCCACAAGGCAGGACACTCAGTGAAAGATATTGCTGAAAACACAGGCGTTAGTGTGAGAAGGTCAGCCGTTGGGTGCAACAAATTTCAAACTCTGGTGACGACGATTTGCCGCGGAAAAAATTACCCCTGGCAGGCCCCGTAAAACCCACCCAAGAACATTAAACATCATCAAGCGTGATGTTGATAAGTGTCCCAGTATTTCCGGCAGACAATTAAAGGAAAATAACCATGTACTGCTGGGGTGAAGTGTCTGTCAGGACAGTGCGACGTCGAGTCCATGACGACCTTGGATTTAAACACTTTGTTGCGCGACCTAAACCTCTCCTAAAAGAGGTTCATAAGGACAACAGACTTCAGTTCTGCCGCAAGTACCTCCCTTGGGATACTGAGAACTGGAAAGGAGTACTTTGGAGTGATGAGGCAAAATTTACAGTTACCAGCAGCAGGAAAAAGAAAGTTTATCCGCCTCCCGGGCAGTGATCCGTACGCGCCAAAGTTCACACAACACTGTAAGATTCCCAGATTCCTTAATGGTGTGGGATGCTTCTCTTTCCATGGTGTTGGGAAACTTGTGGTGCTCCCCAAAAATGAGTCAATGAACCAATATAATTATTTGGAACTGCTGTGTGGCAATCTGCCTGATTGCTTCGAGGTGTGCCAAGCCCACACATTCGTGCAGGATAATGCACCCTGCCACAAAGCAAAATCGGTGACAACCTGGCTTCATGACTGCTCTGTGGACTGCATTGAGGATTGGCCAGCCTATTCTCCTGACCTTAATCCCATTGAAAACTTGTGGTCCATTATCAAACGCAAGTTATGTGACCATGATACCTCCACGCTTCCCCGACTAGAAGCGGCACTCCTCAAATTGTGGACAGAAATCCCTCTGTCCACGTTACAAAACTTGATAGAGAGTGTCCCATCACGTTTGAAAGAGTGCATTAGACGTAAGGGGATGCCAACAAAGTATTAACATTAAGGTAAGTAATCACTGATTATTGTACCATCATATTTGTTTTACCGCGTTGGGCTACCGGCTGACGACGCCAATATTTACGTCCGCTACTGTATATATATATGCATATATACATATATAACAAATACGTCATCGTAGATCCACAGATATTTATACCTGGTGGCTGGTAGATTTTCGTGTGTCACTGAAGCACTAACAGCCATAGAGAGATTTTCGTGTATCCCCACCTCCAAGAAACATAAAAGCAGGATCAGAGTTGCGTACAAAAAAAGTAGAAGTAGGAGGGAAACCCTCCTTGCGGGTTGTTCTCGAAATTCAAATTCCCGGCCAATGTGATCAGCGTAGCTGATGTTCCGGGCAAGTCTCTGGCTGTACAGCACAGCGTAGACACTCATGATGACGTCAATCACGCCGCGGAAGATGGCGTAAAGAGACCGAGTCACCTGCAGCGTTGGGATGTTTCGCTTTGATGATCTGAATTCTATAATATTATATGCCTCGACGGCACCGAGAGTACGATGCCGAGAGTTCCAACGCAGAAGTTCCACAGGAGCCAAGGCCAACTGCGGGGCACGGGGCTTCCCCGGCAAGCCTTGTCCTGCCTGGAGCGGGGTTAAGTCCACCCAGCGGTATGGGAACCAGCCCATCGCTCTGAGGATGCCCAGGGCCAGGGTTGAACTATGCTGCTGCAGATCCATGTTAGACAAAGTATTAGGATCCTGAATAGGTATAGATTATATGTATATAACTAATTTATCAATTAAGCTACAGGATGTGTGTCGCCTGTCTGTCTGAGGGCTAACAACATATTTGATGAGGTTTTATGTTGACGAAGTATCACGCCCATGGCATCTGCATCAAAGACAAACCTGGTGTCTGATTTTGCAACACGTAAGACACCTCGACTCCTTGGGTCAGCCTACAGTCACACAAAGCTGTTGTTGTATTCATCCTCAGCGCTCTGCCCAAGGATGATGACCGCTTGACACAGACTGCAAACAGGCCTGAGAGACCATGAACCACCGTGAACCTGTTAGATTCCGAGCCAAAATCTCTTATATGCTGGACAACACTGGCCGGAGGGAAGAAAGCCAAGCAAACGGACCGGTTGGGACCGTCAAGAGCTGTGCAGGACCTTCCCTGGCCGTGGAACACGTCGGCTTCTGTTCACTCGCCCTCAACAGTGTACCAGATATTATAGATACATATTGTAATATTACATTTGTGTACTTTGTAATAACAAAGACGCGATAAAACAACGCCTCGACCACCACTTTTATGAAAACTACCCATTTGAAGTGTCATGGGCCCTTAGGACTCGGTATAAGGACTACTATCCCATCAATCTAACCACTTCATGAGCGGCAAATTCATTCCCCTACAGGGTCACCCCAAACACTTGTAAGTTTTCTTACTCGGGTTGACTCCCAGGTACCTCCCGTAATAACCACATACAGATAACGTGTTAACATAAATGGCGTAAACAGCTTGGGATACGAACAACCAATAATATTACATTACCGTAAAATAATGCATCAATTAATACACCGTGAGTTCCCGTCTGCAGCGACTAGATTGTTGGAACAACATTGATTCTGACACGTAGACACGAGACGGACCAGATGAAGATAAATTTTTTTAAAGCTGTGCAGACAAGCCTGGCTTTCGTGATTTTTTCCTCGATTCAGATTCTCTCTTCAAGATCTAGTTCATTTCATTACGCAAACCACAAACCAAACAGAGTTATCACTTAATAAATCCCGGTATACAGAATCAGCTTAAATTGCCTTAGAGATTTCAGCGACGAGAAAACACCGCCGGAGGACAAGGACGCGTATCTCCGCGAGGACAAGGACGAGGACGCGTGCCAAGAACGCGGCGAGGACGCTGTTATCGGAGTGTACGGAAGAGGCCCGACTTCTTAGAGGTCATCACAACGCCCCAGCCGACACCTGCTTCCCCCCACTCTTGCTGAATTGGCTTCTGTTATTGCATCGCTTGGAGAACGCTTCAGTTGAACGGACCAAGACTTTTACTGCCGTGCTGACATGCTGTATAGTGAGTACAACACCCTTAGCTGACATTTACATGATATTATATATATATTCAAGATGCACCCACTTGTTTTACAAACAGGTAGATAATGGTAAAGGAGTTACTTTTTGTGTAATATATTGTCAGTTATTTTTGTAGTTGTATTTTTTTCTTTGCACTGTTAAATAATTTACAGTACATCACCTAATACATGTTCGCTTCCTCATATCACTCATATATGACATTGCATCTTTTTTTTATTGCCTTAAAAGCACCAAGAGATGGGTATTAGCACTTTATCTTGGTTAAAGTTTCATTATAATTAGATGGACAAAACAAATCAGACTAAGTCAGAAAAAGAGCGTGAATTACTCACCGGAAAAATTTCTTGGGACTTGTAAAGGACGGAAAGGCTTAGCATCTGACGCAGCAAATAGTGATTAGTGATGGGAAAATTAGTTAAACATTTACCAGAGGAGGATATTCGTAAAATAATGAAGTCGGAAGTTCACCACCTACGAGTCTCTCCTTGAGTTAACTCAGTCACTAACTAACTCAAACTCTAACTCAGGCACTCTTACTAACAATTGTTTCCACTCAAGGCCTCTCGGTGCAGGTCCTTCTGGGCACCCTGACCAGCCTCTTCCTCAGGGGCCGCTGGAGCTATTAAAAATTGCCCACAAGGCAGCTATCGCGAATTTTCGGGTACTGATCCAAGCATCTGCCAGGGAATATATTTCGTCTTGTGAGGATGTCATGAAAAACTCCTTTGTAGTGATGAAGAGATCAAATATCTTTCATCCGTTCACGCCTACAGGCTGGATCACCGAGCTTCACATTTAATGAAAGCCAGCGATTTTACCCAAGCCAAACCAGCACAAAATTATCAGCTTTCGCGTCAAACTTCTTGGAAACATTTGGGGAAATTAAAAACACAGCTTGGTTTCAAAGGTGTGATTTAGCGGATAGAACTATTGCACGGTTAGCCGCGCGTCAAAGGATTCTTTTTGGATGGTCAGGTAGACGCAAACAGAATATCTGCTGATTTCGTTAAGAACTTAAAAGACACAGGGTGGACTCAAGGAGACACCATGCATTTACCCGATGTATGCAAGGTTCTGGAGTTTTTTTGTGTACATGCTGTTGCTAAAGGGAAATGTCGAAGGAGCAGTTTATCATTAAACTACACACACAAAGAAGAACTCCACGATTTTGTCTTAAATTAAAAACTAAAGTGGAGGAGAAGGAAGTGGATGTGCGTATGTCAGCATCTAATTTTGCTATGACGTTAACCACAATGATTGAGGTGGCTCTGAATAAATCCTATGCGGCCGTGACTGCGTCAGGAAATCGACCTTCACTTGGCACATACTACCAGCGTGAAGGACCACACCACTAGCAGGTGTTTTAATCGGTCAAGGGATCAGCGTAAAGCCAAGAGAAAAGAATAATTATCGTGATGCCAGTGGTCCTGTAATGCTCAGTTTACAATAATAACCATTAGTATCAAGATTGAAGACACCTCCACCGCGAAGGCAGATGCCGACTAAAAACACAAAACTATACAACCCTAATCCTTCTTCCACTCGTGGTCGCGACAGGAAACAATCCAATAATTGTTCAATCCATGAAAGCACCACCCATTTCACTGATGACTGTTAACGCTTGTCAAAATGAAAGGACAAAACTTTTCCGAGGCCGTGGGACAGGGGCGGTCATTCAAAAACAAAGAATGACTGACTGACTGACTTAGGAAGAATAAATCATTAAGGAAGAAAATACTGCAGTGGTATCGGATGATGTGAGATATATACAATCCTTAGTAGCCGCTTGGCAGTCAAGCAAACATAATGGCTTTGTCAACCAAAAAATGGGCGTAAAGGTATCTTTTGCAGTGGCCACTGGCGCCGCCCCGTCAATGTGCCTGTCAGAAAAAGCATTACCTTGCACTAAAACGTGCGTCGCGCTGAAGCAATGGCCTCATCGTCCCAATGACCTAAATTTAATGGGGTGTTACTAGAGAGGCTCTCAACATTTTAGGTATTGTTCGCCTACCAATCACTTAGAAAAGTCACATCTATTATACGTTTGGATTTTTATGTAGTTCCAAACTTCTCCTTGCCCACGGATGGGTTGTATAGGGTGGAAATCGCTCAATCCAATCGTATGGTGATTCATCCTGACATCAAGTGACAAATTTCAAGGAAAAAAGACTTTCAAGCAATGAATCAACCATGCGCCTAAAACTTCCGAGTGTGGACTCTAAATCGCCCAAAAGTTAAAATCTAGAGTACGTTACCAGCCCCCCAAACTCAGCCGTACCTGCCTTCAGAATGTAAATTCTACCCAAAAGATAATAGGGAGAATTGGAAAGTTGTGAATACACGGGTAGTAGGGGACCACGAGATACCCCAACCGGCTGTGGCCATGCACATTCACGTGTAGTCCCAAAGCTACCGTTAGGGTGTGACATCTGCTTTGAAGGCCCTAGTGAAAAAAAAGACTAGTTGTGGAATCGAACTCTGAGCACGGTTCGGAGGGGGAAACAAGACTGTCGCCCTTGTGGGTCACAATACCACCGACGGTCATCCAAATTAAATCAAGGGGTGTCATCTTAAGTAAGCATTAGCTTATGACGCGTCGGTTTGTAAGCAGAACCTTTGGAACTCCCAGCTACTTGTATTTCTTCAGTATACAATATACACTCGAAACAAGCGGCTCCTGTACAAACCTTTGATTCACTCGTCACTGTTAGTGGATATCCGAATTAAAGCACTTCACTTGTTAGGACCTTTACTAACAATACCGTGATGTTTTTTGCCATGCAGGAGATTGTATAGGCGTTACTGACGAACAACCAAGCACATTAAATTAAAAAATCTGGTACACAGCGTGTCTATATTCCAGCTAATCGACTTCCTCAACAGTCAGAGGCAAATAGTCGTGAATTTTCAAATAAAAGACATGTTTGAACAGGGTTGTAATAAGAAATTCACGATCACCGTGGAACTCGCCCTTATTTCTCGCGTCCTAAAAAGGAGGAAGTTACAGACCTGTAATTGTTTTAGGCGGGTGAAAGAAGTAAAGTAACTGAGGGACCGATAGGATCCTCTCCTGTTTTAAGTGACTTTTGTTGATGGCTCTAGGACCAGGTTAATAACTTTTCATGAGCCTGATCGTCGAAGCGGTTACTGGCAAGTACCGATGGCGCCCCCGTGTCAAGGGAAGTAACTGCTTTCAGCACTCCCAGCGGACATTTTGAGTGGCTTGGATGCCTTTGGGCTTAAATCAAGTACTATCACTTTCAAAGACTGATAAAATACCTTGTCTTGCGGATATGCTAGGAAACAATGTATATGATATCTGATGATGTGATCATTTGTAGTAAGGATCAGAGTCTCTTTTGCCACTTTAGAAGCTGTACTACTTAGCTTAAAGAAGCAGGTCTAAAGCTAAAATTACGAAACGTGTGAGTTTCTAGAAGTAAAAGTTCCTCTTAGGACATATCGTCGATTTTGCCGCCAGGCATCGCCTCTGAACGATTGTAAAGAAAGATATACCGTTTCATGGAAGCTGCACAAGATAAAAGTTTTCAAGACGTGAAATTTTTCCCTAACCAACGCACCTGTCTTGGGGTTTCCACTTATAAGGCTCCCTTTCATTCATGTATACGGAGCGTATGCCTTGGGCCTTGAGCGGTTTAATGCAACCTGCGCAAGCGGTAAAAAATTGAGCTGTTGCATAGGCAAGTAGAACCTTAATCTTGCCGGAGTCAAATTACTCTGTCACGCATCAGGAGACGCTCGCTGTTGTCTGGTCTCTCAAACATTTAGGGAATTTAGCTGTGGATAGGATATAACTATATTTAAAGATCACGCAGCCGTCACCGAACTATTTAAGGGAAGAAAGAACCTTAGCCCGGTAGACTTCTGCGCGATTGGACCTAAACATTACAAGGTTTAATCCACACGTTTAAATACGTGCCAGGTCGAGCCAATGTAGTGGCTGAGCCCTGTCTAGGAATTTACCAGTAGGATCCGTGGGAGAAACACCCCTAGTTTTACAAAATTTTTTTGCCATCTGGAATTAGCAATGCCCACGCGTCAACATGACGTGTGGAACGAGGTCATATATGCTCTGGAATCAGGGAGAATCCAAATTACCAAAAATTAATAATAATAACCATTCCTTGCTCACATTTTTTTGTCCTTAGAGGAGTGCTTGTAGATATTTGGCTCAAAAAGGCAGATCTGTGGCACAATTTTTGATACTGAGTCATATGTACCTGTGTATTAAGTTAATTCATGATGCGGTTATTGCCGCGTCATCCAGGGAAGGATCGTTGAGCGAACCATTACGCGGTCCGTAGAAGTATTTTTGGCCGACATGCGTGTAGACATAGGACGCGTATGTAGCAAAGGTGTAAAATACGTCAGCACAAAGGGACCCCGTGACTAAGGCCAGCACCGATTTTAGAAATATACCTCACCCGGAAACGGACCATGGAGTATGTTGCAATTAGACCATACTTCAGCTTCCCGCTAGCCATCAGGGTTCCAAGTAAATTTAGTATGGGTAGATCACTTGTCTAGTACGTTGTTAAGGGCCACATTAAAGGATAAAACTTCGCCCGTGCGGTTTGCTCCCGCCCTCATAGCCAATCTATTTGTCCCTACCGACACCACGAGTATTATTAAGTGACAAACGGGGCGGAGGTTTCGCAACGCATTCTGAGGGAAATTTGAAAAAAAAGTTAACATAAGTCAAACTTTGTAGCAACATATCACCCCGCCAGTAACGGCATTGATGGAGCGCACCAATAGAAAATCTTAGAAATTTTTCGCCCAGTTGTCCGGTGGCTACTAGAAAAAATTCGGGAAGATTGGCTACCACATGTAAGCAGCTAGCATAAATAGTAGGCGTTTGCGATGTAAACAGGACAATCCCCGTATACATAGTTTTTGGGAAGAGAAAAGACTCCTTATGACTTGCTCGGTATCCCAACAACCTGGTGTATAATATTGATGATTATGCTAAAGAGCCAATTAAAGGTTTTCTCAGACATCCATAAAGATGTAAAAGAAAGACTGCTAGTTTCAAAAGATGCTATGTGCTCCCCCAACAAACCACAAGCGTCTTCTCGGTTACTGCTACAAGTTAGGTGGGACTTGTAATGATTAGAGTATCCGAGAGACCCTCAAAATTGTCTCCTAAATTTGTGGGACCCCGCACCTGGTGTTAAAACAATTACAAGTCATAAGTTTGAGATATTTGATCTTGGTTAAATACATTGGAGTAGTACACAGTGACAGAATTAAAAAGACAAGCCGAGAAGCCTGATTAACCTAGATAGAAACTGCACCAGTGAGCAATGCTACTCGTCTGACTAAGACTAAACTCAACTCTTCCAACTACCCACCGCATGCTTATAACCTCGCTCTGGTAACAAATGTTTGTTGCTAATAGCTTGTTTTGTTCCAGACATGTTTGCCTTTTCATATATTTCTTACCATGAGCCTATACTCTGGCTATGGACCCTTACATCTCAGGCTGGAGCCTCGCTGACCCACTTGGTCGAGTCTCCCTGGTGGGAGGGATTGTTGTGGGTCTACTTACCCCCATACTGCTATTCGGAGGATACCGAGCAGGTTGAGGAGGTCACGGAGCAAACTGACACAGCGTTTAATTCAATTGGAAAATATCTCCACAGAAACCTATGTCCTGAGAGCGAATTGGGTCGGGATCAAAAAATTATCTAGAGTCCATTATTTCCTCTCTTTCGTGCACGTTATGGACCTACCTCAATGACACCATCAATCTTGCCCTAGACAACTACCACGCCTTGATGTTTCTAAACGAGCTAAACGGGGAACTCATGATGGTATAGGTTTCAAACAACCTGTCACGCATGATATTGGAAAACGGCTATGAATGAGGAGTAGAAGAGTTACGTAACAAGTTTAATCCAGGCTAGCTTCCATAGCATCAGCAAACAATAAAGCCATACAAGTTATCAGTTAAACAGCATGGCAAAATCGCTAACTTTGAAAATGCATGTGAATGATCTTGCCTGGTATGTTGATAAACTAACATTTACTATTAACAAGGTGGTAGCCAGTTTAAATGACATATATATTTATATGGAAATGAATTCAAATACTACCCATACTGGGAACAAGTAAACTCTCTTTTGCATGCTAATCAATGATAAATACAGAACATTACAGACGCAGCGCGTGAAGGGTGACTTTCCCTCTTTTCCTGTCAGGAACTTTATCCATGCTTTAGATATTGGAGAAAAGGAATATAAATTAAAACCCTTGTTTGACTCAGTGGTATTCATCACTACTATCCCTTACTGGAGTCTGTGCTGACGTCCCAGACGCAATAGGCATTCATATACCCTTTCAATCATCGGACATATTTGAAGTAACAAATTGAACCGTTTCCTTTGCAGTGAATGAAATATTAATGACTGTAAACTTGCCTCAACGGAACTATTTTATATCAAAGACTTCCGTTGTACGTGATTGGTCATTTATCTGATTTGCAAAAATGTAAGTCCGAAGTATCTAAATTTATTTTATTGTCCAGCCACACTCTTTTGCGCTTGCTGCCCTTAAGGTGGAGTTTGTGAAATTGTGCTAACCCAGAAAGTGCTTCTAGGTCTGTCTTTGTCCCTTATACTCACCTGGCCACTAAGGAAATATTTCATCGATCATTTTTAGTCATCACAATTTTTTTTTCACAAAAACCTTCTTTGTGTTTGTAGTATGCCCTGAACGAACTGAAAACAAGACGTGTCAGTCACTTCGGGTTCTTGTCGCCTGTCATAGTGCGCTCCGTCAACCTGACACGATTCCTCTACCATTCCACCATGGTTGTACTGAATTTTTCTAGTAATATTTTATTTTCCCATGATAGCTTGAAAATATGTAAATTTCTCTAAATCAAAAGTATATTACTACAGCCTTCTGGGTTCACTTTTTCTACCCTCGGATTTAAAAGCTGCTGTACAGGATTCCCCTCACAGTTTATTAACTCAGTATGTACACTATCCAACAATCATTATCCTATGTACTTTTATTATTATTGGATCCTCTGTTTCTTTTTTGTTGTCCAGAAAGCCCTCAATTTGATAGGCACCTAAAGGGAATATGGACAGCGAAGCGTGACTCCATAGGACACATATAACATGGTTAGGTACATGTCTCTACGAGTCTAGCCCATCGCGAGGACGCGTATGGGTGCTAGGGTAGGGTGGACCGAGCGATATTTAGGAGCATGAATAGTATAGATTATATGTATATAACTAAGTTCTCAATTAAGCTAAAGGATGTGTGTCGCCTGTCTGTCGAGGCAACAACATATCATCTGTTGATGAGGTTGTGTTGACGAAGTAAAGCCATTGGCCTGTTTTCCATCAAGGACAACCTGGTGTCTTGATGCAACACGTAGACCACCTCGACCTGGTTCCAGCCTACACACACAGCTGTGTGTATCATCTCAGCGCTCTGCCAAGGAGAATGACGCTGAACAGATGCAACAGGCCTGAGAAGACATGAACACCGGAAACCTGTTAGATTGTCGACAACACTCATTATATGCTTGAGCAACTGCCGGAGGGAAGACAGAGGCAAACGGACGGGAGTCACTGAGCTGTTCAGTCCATTCCCTTGGCCGTCGGAAACCACGTGACTTGTCACTCGCCTTCACAGTTACAGATATATATATATAACATATATATATATATATATATATACGTATATATAATAATTATAGATACACATAATATATTGTAATTATTTATTCTGGTACTTTGTAAGAACAAAGCCTTATCAAACAAACCGCTCGACCACTTTTATTAAACTACAATTGAAGTGCTCGCGCTAGGGACGGTTAAGGACTCCTACCATCAATACACTTCTGAGGCATCATTACCCTAAGTGTCCACCAACACTTGTAAGTATCTTTACTCGGGTTGACCCCAGTTACCTGATAATAAACAATACAGATAGGGTAAACAAAAAGTCCGGGTCGGGCATTCCACCCGGTTGCTGGTGGGCGACGCTGCTGCCCGCAGGTGCTATACCGCTGATTGCCAAACCTCAAACGTGGCTAAACAGGTGTTTATACCAGGAGTCTCAGGTGTCCAGTTATATAGGTAATTTTTGTTTTCAAAGTCTCTTAATTTTCAAGCAACCTTACAGTGACTACAGCCGAAACGTATCAGCTATTGCGCCCCCAGTATCATCGCCAATACACCCGCGGCCTCACACCAAACTGCCACAAAGTACACGTATGTCGATGAATGGGCCCTTGGCTAGATATCGATATCCTTCCTCCTCCTCCTTCTCCTCATCCTCCTTTTTACCATCCCATTTTATTGTTCGGTTTCCTTTCCTTTCTTCCTTTACTCTCCTCCCTCCATCAGCGTCTCCCCTCTCTCCTACGCAAACATTTCTATAGCGGTCCCGTTGAAAACCTTAAACTGCTTAAAACGCATGTGTTGTGGCTATGTATCATTTCTTTTCACTATGCTATTAATTTTTTTTTATTTACAAAAGAATATACATGAATTTAATGTGTATGTAGATCAATGTTTGCGAAAGTAAGTAAAATTATTACATTTTTTCTATAAACAAACAAAATTTTGGTGTGCGCATTCAACACATATTCGAAACAATTTTTTGTTGATAATTACATAATGTATGTTAAAAAACAGGTGAGGGAAGGAGACACGGGCTGAGAACCGAGTACTTTATTCCTGACAAGTTTTGTTTTTATCGCCTTATGTTAGGAATAAAGTACTCGCTCTAAGCCGTTCTCCTAAATCACCGTTTTTTACACCTATTTGCATGTCTAAACATAATGAATGTTGTTGAAATTCGATTTTATTGTGTTAGAAGCCATAGAAGAGCAACAAACCTCCCTAGTTGAACTATATATGATATGTATTGTATTTTTTTTACAAAATTTTTGAATGTAAAATATTTGGATTTGAGAAAAAAACATAAGCATATAAGGAAACTACAAGAGGCCGCGAGACCTACGCGAGGTAGTTCCTGTCACTTAACAATACCTACATCTACTTTTCATCCTATCCATGAAATTATCTACCTCCATTTAAGGCTCCCTAATGGCTCTGCACTAATTATTGTCCATTCCAATAATTTACAACACTATTTGGTGAACAAGTTTTTCCTATTTCTATTTTAAATCTGCGCTTTTCCAGCTTGAATCCGTTACTTCTTGTTCTACCCTGATTACTAGCCGTAATAACTTTTACTGTTGAACGTAAAAACTTTTTTCCTACATCACCTTTATTGTATCCCCCTTTAAACCCCTAAAACAACTTCTTTTCCATCGGGCCCTTACTCTAGTTTTCTCGAAAAAGTGCATGTAGATTTAAAAGCTCAATCTCTTTTCGTAAAATAAAGTTACGCATCCTATGAATAATTTTGTCATCCTTCTCTGCACTGTTTCTAACAAAGCTGTATCTATCCCCGTAATGCGGAGACCAAAACCCGAACCGCATAGTCTAGGGGAGGTCTTACTAGAGCCAAATAAAGCTTTAGACTAACCTCAGCACTCTATTTTAACATTTCTGGTTATGAATCCTAACACCCTATTAGCTCTATTTCTAGCACCAATATATTGTTTCCTAGGTCGGAGGTCGGAGCTCACTCTCACTCATCTTTCTCACCTTCTGATCTTTTCAACGATACATTGCGTTATGGTGTATTTATTTCTAGGGTTTTATCTACCAACATTCATAACGCTGCACCTATCAGGGTTAAATTCATCTGCCACCTGACTACCCACTCATTAAGTTTATCTAAGTCTCCCCCAATATGTTTACATCAGACAGTGATCTAATGATCCTACCTACCTTAATATCATCAGGAAACTTTCTGTTATCTCTGCAATCCCACTATCCAAGTAAATTTATATAAAAAAAAATAGTAATGTACCAAAACAGACCCTTTTGAACCCCCCTTGTCCCTGCCCCATTCAGTT
>JACEEZ010004544.1:17500-51954 GCA_016584305.1 Chionoecetes opilio | reverse complement strand
GAGGGAAAAGGGAAATTTTCTAATCAGTTCTTCGACGGGCGGCCCAAGGGCCCTTTCCCGGAAAAAAAAAGAATGGGGTCCCCCCCATGTATCCAAGAAATTTTGGCCAGGAATCTCGCCGGGGGGGAGTGAAGGAGGGGGGGTTTTTGGGGGGGGAAAGAGAAGTGGGGGGAAAGGAAAATTGAAGGGGGGGGAAAAAGGGGGAAACCGGGGGCGGGGGTGGGAGGGTGTTTTTTGGGGAACCCCGGGGGGGGAAGGTGGGGGTGTGGGTGTGGGATTGGTGGTGGGGGGAGGGGGGGTTTGGGGGGAAACTTCATAACCAAATTTTGGGAAAGGGGGAAAATTTTGGGTTGACCCCGGGGCCAAACCTTGGGGGAGAAAAGATGGGGTAAAAATGTGCAAAAGTTTTTGGGGTAATAACCAAAAAACCATTCCTTGACCTTGTACGGGGGAAAACGCCCCGGGGTCTTCCCCGATTAGGAGGCATAGGGCCAATTTGATTAATTTCATAGTCCGGTTTTTTGGTTTGTAAGGGCAGTATTATTTTCAAAACCCTTGTCTGTGAAATCTTTACTGAAAAAAGAATTAGGTTTGTTTTGGGCCATCCTTTTCAGATTTATCGGGGAGGGCCTTAAAAAAAAGGGTTTATAAAAAACCCAAAATTTAACAATGTCGCCGGCTTTTAAACCAGTTAGAAACGAAAATTTTCTTTTTTCAGTTTTTTTGATGCATTCCCTTTTAACTTTCATTTTTCCTTCGACCGTCTCTATACTTAAAATGGGGGGCCCCAACCCAACCTGCCCCCCGGGAATAAAATTTAACAATTAAGGCTTAAAATTAAGATTAACCATTTTTAAATTAAAAAACCCGGTAAACTTAGAATTTCGGGAATTGAGGTTGAGTAATCAACGTGTTTCAACTTTGGGAGGGAATTTTTGAAAATTTGGGCTTTATGAGTTTCAAGCTTTTTCAGCTGGGGCCCAGATTTGGGCCGTTAAAAAGGGGTAAACGAGTAAATTATTTGGGCAAATAAGAGGTATTGGGGAAAAAATTTTAATAAGAAAAAAGAAACATCCATGATATTGGTTTTAAGGTATTTTTAGGTAAGTTTAAAAATTACTCAAAAACTTTCCTTTTCCCCATTATCAAATTAACCTTTTAGGAAAAGAATTAAAAAGTTGGGAAATACTCTGGTTATTAAGGGTTTTAAAGTTTCCGGTAATTTTACGATTAAAGGACTAATTTTATTCCCCAAAATTATGGGGGCCTTTTAATGGGGTTTCCCTTAAAACATAAACTTTCGAAAAAAAAAAGCATTAATTAAAAATTTCCTTTCAAATTATTTCCTCCCCTTCTTCCGGTTTAACTTTGGCAATTGTGATACATTTTAAACCTTATCAAATTTAACCCCGGTAGGGGGAATTATTGTTAATGAGATTCTATTAAAGTAAGGGGCCCCCCTGATTCAAGTTTTTACGCTAAATTATAAATTTACAATTAAATTTTGGTGTTAGCTTACCCAAAAAACCCGTTAAAAGGAACCCCAGGGCCCCCAAAACCCCAAAAAAACCCCACCCAAAACCCAAAAACCACAACCCCAAAACCCCCCCAAAAAAAAAAAGGGGGGGTGCCGTTAATAAAGGGCTTTAACCCCCCCCGGGGATGTCCCCCTTGGGTTGTTATTTAATTTTTTAATTATTTATATGTATTTTTTTTATTATTTAAAATATAATTATTTAACTTTAAATAAATTTATATTTATTAATATATTAATTAATCATTTTCTTTGTTTATTATATTTTTATTTTTAGGATTTTTTTCCCTAACATTTATGAATTAGTGGTTGTTGGTTAGGAAAATTTGGATGGAATTTTTTAAAACTTGGTTAAAAAGAAGGGAAGGGGGAAATAATACTAATTAGGAAAATTAGATTGGTTAAAAATTTTAAATAAAATTTTAATGGGGAATAAAAAAAAATTTTTAAAAGGAAATTTGGGGTTGAGGTTTTAAAATAATTTTTATGGAAAAGAAAATATAGAGGAGCAATGGGTTAAATTTTTCAGGGGAAAAAGGAAAGGTTTTTAGGAAAAAAAATTATGGGTAGAAATTGGGTTAATACGGGGTATTAATATTAAATACTAATTTTGGGAAAAATAGGGGGTTATGAAGGGTTGAAAAAGTGGAAGGGGAATATGGATCTTAAAAAAGGTTGGGTTGGGGGGGGTTAAAAGGGGGGGAAATTTACGGGAAATTTTAAAAAGGGGGGGAGGGAAAGGGGGGGGATGAGGGAGGGGGGAAAGAGGGGGGAGAATGGGAAAGGATGGGGGTGAAAATAATGTTATTTGGAAATTTATATTTATAATATTATTATATTTTATATATATATTTTAAGGAAAAATAAGGTATAATCAGAAAACTCTATTCTTTTTTTTTAAAAAAAAATTTTGGGCCTACTATTTTTAAAAAAATTCCCCTTTTCTTTTATTTATACCCCCCCCTAAAATTTTTTATTTTATATTTCATATTATTAAATAAAATGTTTTAAAAAAATATAATTTTTTATTATTATAATTAGATTATTATTAATAATATTATATTGAAACTTCCTCTGAATATCTGCTTGGACAGCACAAAAAACAAATAAAACATACTTTTGAGACACCCACGGGACGTTAAGAAAATATCTAGCAGGTCACCGCTTTCATGTGTATAACACCAATCTGCAGGATTCTTGGCCCTGCAAAGGGGGAGGTTTTTTTTTTTTACCTCAAAACCAAGCGCTGTAATGAGGTACGGTAAAAATTCAGGCATTGAACACGAGACGGAGGGAGGACTTATACAATATTCAATTTAATGTCTTCAAATAAGTTAGTGAATGAAGAGGAAGGGATAGTGCGAAGGAGATTGCAGGACAGTACAGTCGGCAGAACTTGACATACCATTGAGGGCTTACACCAGAAAGAGGGAGATAAAGTTGAGAGAGAGAGAGAGAAGAAAGGAGAGAGAGCGAGAGAGAGAGAGGAGAGATAGATAGAGAGAGAGACGAGAGAGAAGAGAGAGAGAGAGAGAGAGAGAGAGAGATGAGAGAGAGAGGAGCGAGAGAGAGAGAGAGAGAGAGAGAGAGAGAGAGAGATGAGAGAGAGAGAGAGAGAGAGAGAGAGAAGAGATGATTGATTGTATATTCACGGCCCTATTTTTTAGATAATCCACAATTATTTCATATAGTATATATATATATTATATAATATATATCTATATATGAAATTGCGATATCTAAAAAATAGGGCCGATGAATAGATCAAGCAACAACTCTCTCCTCTCGTCTCTCTCTCTCTCTCTCCTCTCCTCTCTCGCTCTCTCTCTCTCTCTCTCTCTCTCTCTCTCTCTCTCTCTCTCTCCTCTTCTCTTCTCTCTCTCTCTCTCTCTCTCTCTCTCTCTCTCTCTCTCCTCTCTCTCCTTCTCTCTCTCTCTCGCCTTTCTCTCTCTCTCTCTCTCACGTTTTCTCCCTCTTTCATGGTGTTTGTAAGCCCTCAATGGTATGGCAGTTCTGCCGACTGGACTGTCTGCATACATCCTCGCAGATCCCTTCCTCTTAGTCACTGAAACTTATATTGAAGACATTAAATTGAATATTGTATAAGTCCCCCTCCGTACTTCGGTTCAATGCCATTGAATTTTACCAGGACCTAATTTACAGCGCAAGAATGAGGATTGAGTAAAAAAAAAAAACACTCTTTGCAGGCCAAAAGCTCAGGAATTGGAGTTATAAAACATGAAAAGCGAGTGACTGTAGATATGTCTTTTAACCGTCCACGTGGTGTCAAGAAAAGGATGTTTTATTGTTTTTTGTCTGTCAAGCAGATTCAGAGGACGTTTCTCTAGTTGCGGTGACATTTTCTGTAAAATATGTTATACTCTGTTGATTGAAGATTTGAAGTGTTATTTGTGCGATTGGATAGTTTGAACTTAAGGCAAAAACTCAAGAGTAATTGGTTTCCTGTGGACTTTAGTATTATAAAGGTTAGTGTGGCAATACATGCCCTGGTTTATTAGGGAATTATTCATTATTGACTTTCTGAGGTAAACAATTCCTAACCTTGCTTAAAATAAGTCTTTCGTTAGACAAACAACACTAACATTCGTGTTCACATTATGGTGGTGACGCAGGCTAAACAAACGTTACAAACCAGGCACTGACGATATATTGATAGATAACACGAGGAAAATTTGATAATTATGTGGCAGCACGTAAATGAAAGAATAATTAGATATCAATTATAGCTATTACCATATGTTAAAGTACAGCTGATATTTGAAATGCGAATGAAGAAACAAGGAAACCAAGGCTGATACAGATACAAGCCTTAATATATATGTGCAATAGCAAATGCAAGGCTGGAGTAGTGACCGACTATTACAATCGAGATGTAGGTCCCACACAGACTCTAACACCGCCTGATTTACTGTACACAAAACGTCTTGACTACGCCGAGTATTGCTTGTGTGTGTGTGTGTGTGTGTGTGTGTGTGTGTGTGTGTGTGTGTGTGTGTGTGGTGTGTGTGTGTGTGTGTGTGTGTGTGTGTGTGTGTGTGTGTGGTTGTGTGTGTGTGTGGTGGTGTGCGCGCTCGCGTGTGCGTGCGTATTCCCCCACGGTTCTTGTCCACGCGAGTCAAGCTCGCGATCACCAGTTTTTACACTTCCGTAAAGAGTTTGGAGCTCATAGTGTCGATCTTTGTATTGGGTAATGCTTGGAGTGGGACCTCACACAACGCACACCCCATTAAACTTGTTCAAGAGGAAGAATAACCGCCCACATTTTCAGTGAAAATTCCCCGGGTACGAAGCGAGGTCGGGGATCGAACGTCCGACTGCAGAAGGGCCTGCCTTACCTGGCGATCTTTTCTACTTGGCCACACAGGCGGTGTAAGACCTGTACACACAGGCTGTATGTATGTGTGTGTGTGTGTGTGTGTGTGTGTGTGTGTGTGTGTGTGTGTGTGTGTGTGTGTGGTGTGTGGTGTGGTGTGTGTGTGTGTGTGTGTTCGTAAGTTCAAGGTCACACAAGTACGTATATAACACTTATATTTCTGATCAGATATCAGTATTATTATGCAGGTAATTCCAACAGCATATCCCTGATTATTAATACAGGCTGACATTATATAATTGGCCGTCATGACACTAATCTATCCGACACATTATGAAGATTCAGTATTTTGTGTTAATTATAGATCCAATCTTTTTATCTGATTACTTTATAACAAATACAACGGCAGATATAACTCTATTAATGATATATTTTGGTAGAACTAGTTTCCGATTTTGTTTTCTTGCATACGTCATCGTTTTTCCTGGAGTTCTTTGCCTCGTTTTTAACGTGTTCAATACCTTGAATGCCAAATCATTTGATGCCGAGGATTGTTTTATGTTCGCTAGTTAGGCCTCCTTATATCAAAGGTTCAACTTACCGCCTCTCAAACCTCACCTGGCTGTCATTGTGAACGCAGCGAGAGAGAACGGCTTGTGACCGTAAATGTCGATCAATGTGTTGTTTTGAGGCAGCCCTAAGTGGTGAGGCTGTAGCTACTGACAGTGCTTCAAAAACCAGCGCTGTGATGACTCCATAAAGGCGTGCTATGATATGCTAGATTTATCTTCCTTCCATGCAAGTTCGACATGCATCCTCACTGATTAGATGTCAACCCCCGATCACTGTGCTATCTCTGATAGAAATGTAGCACCCATATGTTTCACCTGAGTATGGCTGTTGTAATGCTGCTGCATCCATGGCTTTGCATTATATCCATTTCAATACTAATAACATTGCAGTTAATTGAATCACAACTATGACTTTCCGCTGTGGCAAGGCCCCGTCCAAATCGACAAACATTACATTTTGAAAACCGACTAGTTGTACCGGATCGACATCACGAAGCTGTCAGAAAGCATAAAGGCATTTTGAATGTTTGCATTGACGGGGATATGAAAGTCCAATACGAATAAATCCGAGAAGGTATAGATGCTACCACAGCACCAGTTTTTTTTTTTATCTCAGCTTGGATAAAAAAAAAAATTACTACGGACGGGATGTAATGAAACTTCTTCTGCGCTGTTTGGTGTATTAATATAAATAGATAATTTTCTCATGTGTTTTGATAACAAAGATAAAGATTCATTGTAAAATGAGCATTGGTAAAAACAATTTACAACACCCCCTATATTCATGAGAAATTTGAATCAAGGACTAGAAAATATACAACTATTCCGCCCCAGAGAGAAGTTTTTTGATATATACATTTATCTAAAGCAGCTGACGAATACCAACAAAGTATATAATAAATATGTATGTTTACCACAGTGTTGATGCCTGAGGTATGACACTTCTATAGATCAACACGTGGGCTAAATTCCGAGATCCCCTCCCTCCCTGTTAGTCACCCAAGCGTTAGTAGTTTTGCAGCGTATCTTGCTGAGACAGTTTTTGAAGATTATTATATACTAGCCGCAAAGCCGCCCTCCGGGCGGACTTTTTGGCTAGCTCCTGCGGAGGGCTATTGGTGGGCCTTCGGCCTACCACCTGTGTTTGGTGGGCCTTTGGCCCACCAAACACAGACTCTCCAGATAGTCCCTATAACTTTCCTGAAATCATGGGTGTAGAAATGTACGTATTCCCCCCACCCATTCACTTTCCCATTACCCATCACCCCCCATCCATTACCCCTCACCCCCACACCCATTCACTCACCCCCTTTTCCCATCACCCCCCACCTATTCCCTCACCCATCACCCCCCAAACCCCTCACCCACCACCCATTCACTCACCCATCACCCCACACCCATTACCCATCACCCTACCCATTCACTCAACCCCTTACCCATCCCCCTACATCAAGGTTTCCCAATTATCGCAACCCACTTTTTTTTTCTTCACAATTCTCGCTAATAGGCTACTACAAAAAAAACAAAAAAAAGTGATCGGATATCTATATGTGGGTTTAAAAATGTCCCCCGGTCGACGGTTCTTAAATGTGCCACATGATGGGATTGGGGCCGGGGCGGTGTAGCGGTGCAGGGGGGGTTTTGGGTTAGTCAGAAGGTTGTGTTTTCGGATGCCAGTAGGGCGCCAGGGTACGATGATTATTTTTCTTTTTCATCCCGCCGCGCGGAGGGCAAAGTTGCTCCCGGCCCCTCCCCTCACCCAGCCGACCCCCCCGGCCGGAGTTTTCCGTGGCGGTTTTAATTTTCGCGTAGGATATTTGGGGTGGATTTACCCACCCATTTCTCATTTATACATTTTTTCTCTTTCACTGCTTCTTAAGTATATCTTTTGCGTCTTTTCCCCAGTAATGTGAAAAATATATAAGCACACTCGATGAGGACGAATCTTTTTGTAAATCAAGGAAGCGTAGTTTGCTTGTTAGGGTGCATGTATACGGGGCTTTGGCGTTTTTCAGGGGGCCTTGCCTTGCTTTCCTCGTCACCGGGCAGCGGGGATCTAAAAGTAACGGCCAGCAGTTATTTCTGGGGTCAGGAGGCGCCGGACACACCTCAGCACGGGGAAAGCGAGCCCAGCGAGGCAGGGGCCTCTTCAACTGCCTGTTTTTCTTGTCGGGGGTGGCCCCTTTTCCCCCACAATATGGGTTTAAAGCATTCCCCATGTAGCGACATGTTTGTTCCCCCAGGAAGCAGCTAGCTGCCTTTCCCTCGTCAAGAGGCAGTCGGCATTTTCACATTTTCGCCCTCTTTTGTTTCATTTTATACTTTATTTCTCACCTTCACTGTTTTTACGAATTTTTTGCGTTGTTACACATAATGGAATTGATATAAGCGCATCGATGAGATACTAATTTATGTACAAATCCTATAGTCAGGGGGCGTCCCCGGGGGGGGGCTAAGGGGGATTCCCCCCCCCAAGTCAAGGACTCAGCCCCCCCCAAAAATTTTGCTGTAGTACCCCCCTGTCCCCAAAAAACAATAAAAAGGAATATTTATCCAATTTTTCCACCCCCAAAAGCAAAACCTTATTTTTCACATTTTATAGAAAAATTGGTTTGATGTTTCTTTTAAAAATTTAAATATTTTTGCTAACAAACCTTAAAATTAAAAGTATATTGTATTATAGAGATATTCTATAGATAAAAGTGAAAACCTGATATACCCAAAAGTTATGGAAAAAAGGGCAGGATCTAGCAACAAAGCCTGAAGAAGGACCACGCAGCGAGATTTAAATGTATCCAAAAAGTAAGTCTGGTTCTAACCAGGCTTTAAAATATGAGTGGATAAAAGGGTTTATGAGTGGTTGAAACTCGGACAAGTGACCGATTTTATTTTTTTCCATGTAGGTTTTTTGGGGGGGGTAATTTTGGTCACAAAGAAGTAACATTAAACCCAACGAATTTTTTAGGTCGGGAAAAAAGATGCATGTAAAAGCAAAAAGCACGGAGAATCCACGTTATGTACAAAGGGAAAAAAAAAGGGCTCAACTTTAAGTTTTACAGCTGCAGGGTTAGCTTTCATCGGGGAAAAATCGTACCCAACACAAACAGCGGGTTCTGGATAAAGGGACTAATTAAAACACTCTAAACATTTCTTTACAGAAAAGCTTAAAAATAAAATGGCATTAGGGGTCATGGAATCTGAAAGTTCTTTAAATAAGGGTGTCTTTTAAGATCTTTGATTTGGTAAAAGGAGTCTAAAAAATTTTCGTAACTTAGTAAAAAAGGTTTCCCAAAAAATCCCCAAAATATATATCGGTTTTCAGTCAAATTCTTTTTTGCAAGCTGTTGCTGACTTTTTGTGGTGATCTTAGTAAAAGAAGCCTATCAGCCCCCTTTTTTGCAGTAATGCAGAAAAAAACTGGGGATGCGGTATAATGAGCAATCGTGTTGTTTTAGGTAGTGTTGGATAAAAAGTATAGAGAGATTTTTAAGATTTATTGCTCAAAAGTATCTTGAGCTTTTTCCTCTGGTACTGCTTTTTTGGGGGGAAAATTGGGGGGGGCGCTAGAATTAAAATCAGTAAATTGATCGCAGGTTAGATACTGCATCAGTAATGAGGGGAGAATCAGTGGTGTGCGGGCCTATTAGAGAATACCCAAAAAAACCCAGTTTTTAGCCCCTTTGCCACACACAAATTACAGCTGGTGATAACCCACACGGGATGCTTATCGAGGTACCCGATTTTTTTAACTTGTTTCGGGCCCCTGATAAATTTTTCCCCGTAGTTAAAACCTTTACGCCATGACATCTTTTGACTTCCAAAAGGGGACGGGAAAATTGCCATTTCTTGAGTTTCCCCAAAGGTGCAGCACAAAGGGGAATACAACCAAAGGGGGCCCCTTAAAGGAAATTTTTTAAAAAACGGTATGAGACCCTGACAGAAACTTTTGAAGATTTGCTATCCAGGACGTTGGGTACCCAGTGGGGCCGGGGTTTAAGGCGTGGGAGACGGGGTAAACAGGACGGGGGCGGGTTTAAACAGGGGAGGCGGGTTTAAAGGGCATGGGTGGCAGGGTAACACAGGACGGGAGGCGGGTTAAGGCAGGGGGGCCCGGGGTTAAGGCAGTGGGTGGCAGGGTAAATAGGAGGGGAGTCAGGTTAACACGGAGGGAGGCGGTTAATGCAGTGGGAGCCAGGGAAAGGGCAGTGGGGGGGCAGGGAAAACAAGGTGGGGAGGCAGGTTAACACGTGGTATGCAGGTTAAGCAGTGGGTGCCGGGGTTTAAGGGCAGTGGGAGGCGGGAAAACACAGGCGGGAGGCAGGTTAAACAGGGGTTGCAGGTTAGGGCAGTGGGGCCGGGGGTTAAGGCAGTGGGAGGCAGGGTAACACAGGACGGTGGGCAGGTTAAACAAGTGGTATGCAGGTTAAGGCAGTGGGTGCCAGGGTAAGGCAGTGGGAGGAGGTTAATCAGCTTTTAGTTACTTTACATGATCCGTACTTTTTTCTTTTTAACTACAGTATCCATGTACTGTTTTGTGCAAAAAGGGAAAAAAATCCCTTGAATATATTGTAAGTTTATAATAAATATTTTTTTCTTTATCAAGATAAAACCGACTGAAAAAACAAACCAAAACATACATTGTGCAATTTCCTTTGGTTTTTGTTGTGGAGAGAAAAAAAAAAATGGCAATTTTTATTTTTTATAAACAGAATAAAAATTTTTCCCCTATTATAAATTTAGTTAATATGAGATGCATGGTAAACTCTTTTAATTAGGTCATGAATTAAAGTTTTAATTCATTTTCTTCTTTTTTTTGGGCCCAAAATTCCCCTGGAACTGAAATTTTAAAAAATTACCCCCCCCCCCCCACCCCCCCCCCCCCCCTGGATAGCCCCCCCCCCCCCCGCCCGCCCATCACCACCCGGGCAAAGCCCCCCCCCAAAATTTTTTCCTGGTAACCCCACTGCCTAATTTGTAAAAAAGGTAGCGTAGCTTTGTTTTAAAAAATTTTGGCCCTTTCCCTTTTGTTCCCCTATACATGTAGTATAGGTGGCGGGCAGACAGGTTCTGGCTTTCCGTTTTTTCCCCCTTTTAAAGAATTAATTTTTAATTTTTTCAGTGATTGCATTGTTTTATATTCATTTCCTCTTATCTGAGGAAATTTTCGTATTGAAGTGCTGGGTTAGCGGTTTTTTAAAGTAGCCTACATATAGGCAAATTAACTTGAGTTATCTAGAAGGGGAAATTCATTCTCACACAAAATGCACCATGCATATATGGGAGCAGGCTAGTTGGGGGAGTAAAAAAAAAATCTGTTAGGACTTTTATCACTTTAAATTTAGTTAGATACGGTAGCCTTTCCATAGCCCTATAGTGAACCGGGAAAAACTGTTGAGTACAGTAAGGTTTTGCTGAAAGTAAAATGTACAACCCTAAGGATGAAAAAATCCCGGAGCTAATTTGCATTTTTTGACCCCCTTCGATAATTGACCCTAATTAGCCTTTTCGTTTTATCTTCCTTTTAAGCCGATAAAATTTCCCTAGGGGTGTCAAACCCTAATTTTTAAGTTCTCAATGATGTAAAACTGCAAGTGACTGTTATATTTTTTTTTTTGTCCAAAAATTTGTTAATTAGCTTTTGATTAGGTATGTCAAAAATTACAATTTTTCCCTATTTGACATAGCATAGTTCTAAATCAAAGCAAAAAATTTTTTTGAATTTAATATTCTAAATCAAAAATAGTTCTAAACAACAAATTTGCACGTGCCAATGGAGTTTTGTGGAAATGGTTGACTGAGTCAAAAGAAAAAAACGCCCCGGTCAACTACAAGTAGAGATTCCTTTTTGATCGGTATGATGGTTCAGTGCAAAGGATCAGAGAGGCACAGAAGAACCGGGAAGGATCAATTGCATACCCGTTTACTTTGACCTCACCTTACCGGACACGCAGCCATCCTGAAGAACAAAAATAACAAGCGGCAGCCTCCCCCCAAATATCGGTACTAAAACTATGAAGGTTTAAAAAATGTTGTGGTTCCCCTCAAATTTAAAAACGTAAAAAAAAAAAAAAAAAAAAAAATACAAAGGTTGCAATAAGATGGGGTCTAGGAAAATTTAAACCCAGGAGGAAAGACAACTGCCCAAATTTTTTGGAAAAAACCAAAGGGAGAGGAAAACCTAACAAAAGTATTTTTAACGATGAATTTTTTGGGAAGGGGCAGAAATAACCTGCTAGTAAGGAAAAAAAATCGGGGGGTTTTTTAAGGGAAAACAAGGAAAAGTTGAGAAAAGAAACAGTACGTAGAAACAGTTTGCGCCAGGGCCCCAAAAAATTTGAATTAAGCACGCTACTAATTTAGTCCACTAAAGATAATAACAGTAGTTTTTTATGGGCTGTATAATCTACCCTGTTTCGCGGTTTTAGTTTGTTCGAGTATTACGGTTTCAAATTTTGGCAATTTTTTTTTTTTTGCGCACGACGACGGGGAGGGGGCCAATCAGTAAAATAAAAAACCCTAGAGGGGACCTTATTGTTGGTCGCTACCTGTTGATATTTTTTTAATTTGATTTTTTTATAGCCCAAATTTTAGACACGATGCAGACACAAAATGAAGATTTTCCCGATAGCCCCCTTTCTAAACTTTCCTGAAAACATGGATGTAGAAATGTAAGATTAAAAGCCACTACACGTCCCGTACATAGAAAAAAACAGCCTGGGATTTAGTGTTTTCTACGGTAGGGGAAAACAATACAGCTTTCCCAATTAAATTAGATGCCTGGAAGGGGTAAAAATGAAGTGGGAAAAGGGCACAATTAAGGAATAAATTTATCAATCTATACACCCCGACCACGGAAAGCTCAGGGCCCCGTATGAAAAAAGAGGTATTATAGTTTTTCACGCACACAAGAGTCTTTACGATGGAAAATTGATTTAATGCTAAAAAGGGAAAAAAGTGCCAGACACGGAGGCATAGGCACTTTACGATGGAAGATTAATTCGAGGTAAGGGGGGGGGTGTGAAAAAAGGGTACCGTGCTG
Source organism: Chionoecetes opilio (assembly GCA_016584305.1). Taxonomy (NCBI): domain Eukaryota; kingdom Metazoa; phylum Arthropoda; class Malacostraca; order Decapoda; family Majidae; genus Chionoecetes; species Chionoecetes opilio. The sequence continues at coordinate 39,475 of JACEEZ010004544.1, read as the reverse complement.
AGAGAAAACAAGTTTTTTGTAGGGGGGTTCTTAATGAAAAAATGTTTGGGAAATTAATTCAAGAGTAGGAAAAGTCCCCTGCCCAGATGTCTTTTTCATTTTGGTTTTGAAAAGGAATATGGGGGGGCAAGTTGGAAACTAAAACAGTTACTTTCATGTTTTTGACTGACGAAGGCATAAAGTACCCCTAGTGAAGAAGTAAATTTTTTTCCCATATTTAAAAAGGGGGGGAAATAAAGCGACCTTTTTTATAGACCGTTTCCCCCGCCTCAGTCTAGTAGAAAATTTATGTTAGAAAGCAATAAGGGAGGATGGGTTGGATACCCGAAAAAAATGAAGGAATTACAGGCAATGCCCCCTGCTTTTTGTAGGGGGGTAAACAACAAAATATGATCAACACATCACTAAATAGGCCGCAGGAAGAATTCCCTCTAAGTTTGATTATTTAGGGGTTTTGTCCCCAAAAAAAAATTAATATAATCATAAAAAAAAAACAAAAAAAATAATAAAGTAGGTAAGCCAGTTATTTTATATATCTTTTAGTTTTTCATTACTCAATCAAGGGGGCCATTTTCCTCCCTACCTCTGCCAGAAACCATAGTCGGCCGGGTTCCCTCAAATTAAGGGGATCTTGCCCTTCACTATCTCCCATCATGCGCGCCCTCCAAGAATTTTTTTCATTTCAGCCAACGACGTCATTCCTCCACTCCGCACATACCACAGGAGTACTCCCTCGTCTATCCACATCCTCCCGTCTCCATCTACTTCATTTTATATTTTTGACTCTCTCCGTGGGAGAGCTCTTCATCATGCCCTCAATACAATATAACAAGAAGATTGTCCTTTATCGAGTGTGTTTATATATTCAGAATGATTTCATTAACACTCAACATATCACTCTCTATGCGCATTTCTGAAAAAATTATATAGGCGGCTTAAAAGGAAGATAATACGGGAAAGTGCCAATTAGGGTCAAAATTTGCGAATTGCCCCCAACAAAGGGAAATTAAAATCCCGGGAGTTTTGATCCTTAGGGTGTTACATTTCATTTCAAGCTAAAACCTTACTGTACTCAACAGTTCCCGGGCACTATAGGGGATAAGGAACGGCTACGTATCTAGACAAATTTAAAGTGATAAGAGCAGCTGAGCAGATTTTTTTTTTCTTCCACCAACTAGCTGCACCATATATGCATGGTGCTTTTGTGTGAGATGAATTTCCCTTTAAAAGTCAAGTTAATTTTAGCCATATAGTAGGTACTATGAAATACCAGCTATACCCATACGACTTTAACGAAGATTTCCTCAGATAAAAGGGGAAAGGGAAAATTTTAAAAAAAAAGCAATCACTGAAAATTAAAAAAATTAATTCATTTAAAAGGGGAACAAACGGAAAGCCAGAAAAAGTCATGCCCTGCCACCATAGACATGTACTGGTAGAAAGGAAGGGGCCCAAAGTTAAAGCAAAGCTGTACCTTTATTTTCAAAAAAAAGGGTTTGACAGTAATTAGTATCTATCGAGTGCGCTTTTATCAATTCACATTACTGTGTAACGAGACGCAAAAGAATACGTAAAAAGAAGGAAGGTGAGAAATTTGTATAAATATGAGAACAAAATGAGGGGGCGCTCCCATGGTGAGATATGCCGAGTGCCCCTTTACTGAGGAAAGGGAGTAGGCTGCTTCCGACGGGAAAAAAATCATGTCGAAGGTGAGTGCATTACACCCATTTTTGTGGGGGACAGGTACACCCGACGAAGAACAACAGGCAGTTGAGAGAGGCCCCCGGCCCCAGCTGGTCTCGCCCCCGTGATGAGGGGTCAGGCGGCCCCTGAGGAGAAAAACATGCGCCCTTTAATGTTGGATACCCCGCTGCCGGGACAGAGGAATGCAAGGGAAGGCCCCCTGAAGAACGCCACGCCTTATACATGCAACCGTAAAAGCAAAGCACGCTTCCCTTTATTTTCAAAAAGATTTGCCTTTATCGAGTGTGCTATAATATTACATTGGGAAAACGACGCAAAAAATATACTAAGAAAGCAGTGAAAGGAAAAAAAATGTATAAAGATGAAGATGGGTGGGAAATCCACCCAGAATCCTACGGGAATTAAACCCCCACGGAAAATCTGGCCGTGGGGTCGGCTGGGTGAGGCAGGAGCCGGGAGCAAGCTGTTGCCTCCCGCCGGCGGGAGAAAAAGAAAAAATAATCATCGTACTCTGGCCCCCTACATGGCACCCCCCCCAAAAACAAACCCTTTTTGACTAACCAAAACCCCCTGCACCCCACAGCGGCACCTATCGCGGACACACACACAGACACACAGATAAAAAAGACACACACCAGACAACTTTGTTATTTTATTAAAATAATATATTTATATATATATATACAATATATATATTATTAATAACATAATATAATTAAAATTTTAAAATTTTTAAAATATATAATAAATATATAATATTAATAATCTATATATAATATATTTTTATATATATATATAAATTTTTTAAATATATAATATATTATATTATAAATATATATATATATTATATATTACATAATAAATATATATATATATATATAATATATAATATATATATATTATATATAAAAAAGAGAGAGAAGAAGAAGAGAGACGAGAGAGAGAGAGAGAGGAGGAGAGAGAGGAGAAACGGAGCGAGAGAGAGAAGAGAGTAGAGAGAGAGAGAAGAGAGTATATACGGGCAGGAGATCTCTCTGAGAAGATCTCGTTAAAAAGTGATAGCTAGTTCAGCGTTTATTATCTTCTTAAAGATATTTTCTCTTTGTCTTAAGAGTGTCTTATTCTCTTTTGTAATCACTTTTATGACTTCGCCGTAGCTTGTCATGTTTGCTGTATCGCGATTTCGGGTCTAAGAACTTCAGCAGCATATGGAAGATGTTTTCTCCTCAGGAGTTGAGGTGAGCATGATTAAGATGCGAAGTGAAGCGCTATTTATAGCCGGTCTGCCTGCCACGCAGCCTATTACCGATGTCGTTGATTGGTAGATAGCTTTTGCTTCTCGTCTTCTTGAGTGGAGACGCTGATTGGATGTTTGGTCTTCGCTTGACTTTTCTGTGAGTAGGCTGTTATTTGCTTTTGTTCTTTTCATGCTGGGTAGAGCTTGTAGGTCGTTTGCCTGTACGTTAAGTTTGGGATTGATCTCTTTTATGTACAGCGCTTCTAGGATGGGAAGTCGCCGCACATCTGCACACATGTCAACCAATTCTGTATTTTCTTCTAGAAATGTTCTTTTATGATGATGCCATGTTGTTCTAATAGGTGACTTTTGGGGCTCCGGAAGATAGGTGGCAAGTAAGACGTACTGGACAGCTTCGTTGTCGTCATGCCGATGTGGATGAGGGAGGACTTCACAGTTTCCTCTTTTGCATGTGATCCTATATACGACATGGGACTTTTGTTTTGTCTCCTTCGTCTGGCTTGGGCTGTTACGGAGAAGGAGGTTGCTGGTGTTCTTGTTTTTGTAGTAAATTTGTAGTTTTATTCTCCTCTCTTGGTCTGCAGTTTTCACGTTACGGTGGACGATGTGTGATATTATTCTTTCTTCTTCCTGGTGAGCGGTGGAGAAGGAAGCCCGTAGAAGATAGTTATGTCTTGACTCTTTTTTGTGGCGTTAGGGTTGTACCAGTTCTCCAAGATTTTCTTAGTCTGACGGTGATGTCTCTCTCGCTGAAGCCGTTGTTGATGTTCGCTTCGCTTGATGTCGAGTCCCTCTTCACAACGTACCTGTTGACCGTACCATCAACTACATCATCAACGGGTGTATAACAACGACTCCATCCCGCCACTTGACGTCCGGAACCTGTACTACGTGGACTCCTCGAATGCTGCACTAAAGAAGCACCTTTTACCTCTCCCCGAGGGAGAGGCAAGTAGTCGTCTGCTTTTCATTTATGGATACAGAGTGCAGAGGTGGACATATGAGGCGCCTCCTCCAGTTCCTCCCACGCTTTTCATAGAGAGGGAATCACTTCCTTTGTCATGTTTCTTTGTCAAGTCTGCTGGTCGTAAGCATTCCTTCTTCCCCCTTTCCTAAATTATGTAAGAGAGAGAGTGCGTGGAGGGTCTTACAACCCCCCCTCCATCAAGGTCAAGGTAAGATAGTGAAAATTTATTTTCTTTCACGTATCCGCTCTTTATCTTTTCAGCACTTCATATATTAGGCTTGAAGAAGACAGCCACTGCTAGTTCCTGGAAGTCCAGCCAAACTGGACACCACGGATATTTTTTTCTCCTTATATATATTGTCAAAGGGAGCGAGAGCTCAAACTGGAACCGTCCAACTCTGCTCTGACTCGACGAGAAATTATCTTGCTCGGCGTCCCAACCTTTACCCTTGCCTCTGCCTGAATCCAGGAGCAAGGTCATTCCTACACCTATGACTTGACCTTAGGTCAATTGACTGACTCATCATTGCCCTGCGGGAAATGCATCATGGCCAAGGAAGTCAAACCACGTTAAACATTGAACGGGGGGGGGGGGGGGAGGAGAGAGAGAGAGAGAGAGAGAGAGAGAGAGAGAGAGGAGAGAGAGAGGAGAGAGAGAGAGAGAGAGGAGAGAGAGACGAGAGAGAGAGAGAGAGAGAGAGAGGAGAGAGAGAGAGAGAGAGAAGAGAGAGAGAGAGAGGAGAGAGAGAGAGAGGAGAGAGGAGAAGAGAGAGAGAGGAGAGAGAAGAGAAGAGAGAGAGAGAGTGGGGGGAAGAGGAGCAGGAAGAGAATAAGATCGTAATAGATAAGGATACGCAGCCGCCATGAATTCAATCAGCGTCATTCAACAAAAGATTGACACCTGCTGTACCCGCGGAACAAACGATAAAAAAACAAATATTCAACGAAAACTTCACAACGTGAATTGCAACACGAGGGGCGATTTGGGAGACGTACAACAGTTTTAATACCCCCATTTAAATAATTTCGGGGTTCGTTTTCAGTACTCAAAATTCTTCATTATTCACCCTAGGGCCCTTCTTCCTACAAGACTCGCCTGTCGTTTCCTACATGGCGGGCAAGATTCATCAACACGATGTGAAAACTATACGTCATCCTTCCCCTCTCTTGCCATGGAGGGCCACTGCAGCTATTTCTTCACGACCCAAGATTTCCGCAGCTGGTTCACCCTCGTCCTACCCGGCATGTGCTTGTTATTACTCACTCCTGCGTCGACGCCCGAGACACATTCCGAGTCCCTGCGCATTCCCTCCTCACGACCTCATAATAGAGACACACCAGGTTGCGCATTCCGCCGCATTTACTATTGCTGGAGGAAGAAGCAGAGGGGAGTCTTTAGAGCCAGGTCGTGTGTGTGTGTGTGTGTGTGTGGTGTATGTGTGTGTGTGTGTGTGTTGTGTGTGTGTGTGTGTGTGTGTGTGTATGTGTGTGTGTGTGTGTGGTGTGTGTGTGTGTGTGTGTGTGTGTGTGTGTGTGTGTGTGTGCGTGTGTGTGTGTGTGTGTTGTGTGTGTGTGTGTGTGTGTGTGTGTGTGTGTGGTGTGTGTGTGTGTGTGTGTTCTCTCTGCTTCCATTTGCTTCTTCAGCGCACCTTTCTTATTTTCCATAAAGGTTCATGACCATTTTCATTTTTTGTATACCTCCCATTCACGTCCTTTGATTTTTTTGTCCCGTATTTTCTACTTGCTCGCATTTCTCACTTCTCTATTTTTTTGCCATTCTTTCTCCTCTTTCTCTCCCCTCCCCCTCTCTCTCTCTCTCTCTCCTCTCTCTCTCTCTTCTCTCTCTCCCCCTCTCTCTCTCTCTCTCTCTCCTCTCTCTCTCTCTCTCTCTCTCTCTCTCTCTCTTTCCCCTCTCTTCTCTCTTTTCTCTCCTCTCTCTCTCTCTCTCTCTCTCTCTCTCTCTCTCCTCTCTCTTCTCTCTCTCTCTCTCTCTCTCTCTCTCTCTCTCTCCCCTCTCTCTTCTCCTCTCTCCTGTCTAATTTTTTTATTTTCTTCCTCCTCTCAAATTCCCCCAACACCCTATCGCCATTTTTCCCCTTCCTTTCCTTCTCATACTTATTTTGACTGTAGCTTTAATTAAGTTCATTTATATTTGGTCTCCCTCTTTTCTCTCCTCTTTATCCATCCTCTTTCTTCTTTTCGTCTTCTATTTCTTCCCTTCCTCCCTTTTAAAGTTTCATAATAATCTCTTTCGCTATAAAACACAAAAACAGTCTCCAAAAAATGGCAGAGTTTTTTCCCAGGAGGGCATCAGGTTGGCGTTTTAGTACGTCGGGGGAAAGGATCAGGATGGGTGCGAAATGTATGTACCCATCGATCTAATAATATCGCCCGCTATAGAATACCGAATGTGGGACATGACAAAGAAACAAAATTTTCTAGAATTGTACCAAAACCTTTCCTTTATTTTGTATTCGAAATTCGAGAGGTGGACGATTCAACATTATATATTTTTTTCTCGAGAGAGAGATTGTACCGTTGAGATCACGTTCAATGGCGGTTTTTTTAGGTGTCCCAAAGGATTGAGGGCCCGGGGGTGGTGGTGAGACGGCGCTAAGATTCGAACCTCCCCGCCGGTAACAAAGGTATTGTGGTGTTCTTGTAGGCGGGCGAGACAATCACAAGAAATTGTATATACTTGTAACGAGGGAAATTACATTAATGGGGGAAGAGATGAATAAAATATAATTATCAATAAGCTAACGAGTAATTTTCCTCCACTCCTCAGTCCTGAATCACTGGTTGGGGAGAGAAGATTATATTTCGACCAGTAGTAATTTGCCACGTAGCGAAACGAAGTGAGAAGGGGAGTTTAACATTAGGATAACCTTAGAAGCAGCCAACGCCGCTGAGTTAAGTTTGCCTGGGGAGGTGATATTCTCGCCCTTGAAAAGGTTAGTAAAGAGAAGGTTTATAGGGTAGAGATGTAGGGGGTGACTTTCTGGGTGATTCCTTTTGTTTACAAGGACTAATGAATTGTTTACCTGGGGTCCCAAGGCAGGAGCCGTTGGCGGACCTGATGGCCAAGCGGTCACGAATTTGCAGAGGGTGGCAACTACAGCGTATTACAGCCAGCCGTGTGAGGCAAGGAGAGAGAAGGGAACAGAAAAATGAGGTGAGGGAAGGAAACTTTGGAAGTGGGATAGACTACATTAGTATAGGACAACGGCTTGAGCACTGTATGTGCGTATCGTTAATGTGGTAAACAGTGCGACTGAAGTTACCAGAGATAGTAAACTACATTAGGATAACGACTTGAGCATACGCGTGGTATCGTTAATGTGGTAACAGTGCAAATGAAGTTACCAGAGATAGTAAACTACCATTAGGAGACGACTTGAGCACTACGCGTGCGTATCGTTAATGTGGTAACAGTGCAACTGAAGTTACCAGAGATAACCCAAAATACATTAGGATAACGACTTGGACCACTACGGTGCGTATCGTTAGGGGATAAGAAGACTTTGAATTAAAACAACTTGTGAATGTATAATTATTAGAAAGTGATACAGCCCAAAGGGGAAATATATTAATGATTATTTATTAAACTAATTATTATTTAGATCCAACCAGTACTACTATTTTTTTCAAATCTTTTTTTTGGTATTCGTTTTATATTTTTTTCCCACGTAATGTGGGTTTGGGGGCAGCAGAGTAACAGGACTGTGGGCACACATTCAATGTGGGCACCAAATACTGCAAGTAGAATAGTTCATGATTGTCTTTCCTACTTCCTTCTAAACCACACGCACAAACACACACACTACACACACAAACATACACACACACACACACATACACACACACACACACACACACACACACACACACCACACACTTACACATATACATACACATACACACGCAAAATTTTACACACACAAACGCAAGCAGGCACGCACCAAGGGGAATATGATGATGGGAAACAGTAAGCAGGCAGGCAAGAAGCCCAGGACGCGGCCCTTGTATAATAACAAAGACAGCCCCCCAGGTTTGTTTCATTTAGTGCTATCTCTCTCTATCTCTCTTCCTCTCTCTCTCTCTCTCTCTCTCTCTCTTCTCTCTCTCTCTCTCTCTCTCTCTCTTTTCTCTCTCTCTCTTTTCTTCTCTCTCTCTTTTCTCTCTCTCTCTCTCTCTCTCTCATGACAAACGGAGGAGCAAAGAGCAAGCCTGAAAAAATATTCTCCCACATTTATAAGTTATTTACTGTATCTCATTTTAAAATTTTCCCTCATTTCGGTCAGCATCTTTTACTTGCGAAAAAATTTTTTTTAGTGCTCTTTTCTTGTTGTATCCGTTCAATATCGCGATCAGTGTGTTTTTTCATCTCTTCCTTATACACAAAAATTTCGTCACTTCTTCCTCTGCAGTACTAACTTTTTTCCCCCCCACCGCTTCTCTCAAAAGTAAATACTGTTCTACTCTCCCCTCACCTACACTTATTCGCACCCCCCCTCTTCCCTTTATCATTATCATTTGTAGCAACCCTCCCCTCCCCTTTCCCCCATATTCCGCCTCTCTCTCTCCTCCCTACCTCCCAATTTTCAACTCTGCTCCCTTCTCTCTCTCTCTTTTATCTTACCTACCTCAAAACCCAACAATGGGGAAGGAAGCCATCATTTCAGACAGAAAGGTTGCCACTACAATACTGATCCATATTTACCCAAAAAAAAACCCTTTAGGACACACGCTTCTACCTAAATACGACAGGAGGAATAGACATTGTGGAAATTATCCACTAAAAACGCTCTCTAATTAGGAGAATGGTATGGGAATTTTACGCCTCCCTGTAGGGAGACTAGTAAAAATTCCACCTTATAGTATTATAGAATTGGGTATACATTAAGATGCATTAAATATAGTAATATAATTCTGGTGGTATTCACCTATAGTACCACCATTAATCAAAGGATTAACATAATATAAGAATTGTGAGGAACTTCCCCGTTATAGGAGTAAACATTTTTGGAACGTTCCACGTGTAGCCTATAGCCCAGCTGATCAGGTTTTTAAATTAAAGGGCGATCATTCCCCATTGGGTCCTAACGATAAAGGGTGTAGCCACTCTCTTGTTTTGTACATTAAGGTGTAGTCACCCTCATTTTAAATGGGTGACCCAAGGGTTTTAAACCCGTTTCCAATCGGTTAAAGTGGAAAAAGGGGGGAAAAAACCACCACAACAGTATACGAGCCGCGGGGAAACGGTGGAAATTTAAACCCCTTTGGGCACCACCGGGGCCCTACCACCATCGCCGCCTTTTATGTGCACCATACCAAAATTTTACCAACCCCTGAGCCGTCCTACAGCGTCTACCACCCATCCTTCAAATAATAAAAAGCCTTAAAAATAAACAAAAAAACCCCCATGTCCCACTCCCGGGAGAAACCCCTTATTTAGCGTTTTAATAGGGTATCTTTGTAGTCGAGGTAGTTTTTGGGTTTAATAGAAATTTGTGAGTTTCAGTAAAAATTATTACTAAAATTTTCAACTTTTTTGGTTTCCAAGAGTGAGGATTTTTGGGGAATGTATAAGGTAGCCGTTGGGGGGCCCATTTTATCCCCTCAGCGATGGCGGTGGAAAAGTGGGGAAAACTCGGGTCTTGGGGCACTCTGCGGTCGGGCTGATTTTTTTGGGACACGGGACCCCACGTCTAAAATAAAAAAGTACTTCAGGGGCCTCATGACCCCCAACAGTTTCTTTTGGGGGGAAAATTGATATATGGGCCACAATTTTTCCCTTCGGCCCTTTAGTAAAAAAACTTTGATTTGGGGCCCCCCGTCCCCCGCCCCCCCCTTATCGCCCGCCGAGTCACAGACGCCACGGCACACAGGCCGAAATTGGAAACCCTACCATCCCCCAAAACAAGGGTTTGCGGGTTAGTCAAAAAATAAAGTGGTGGAGGGTTTATAGGCCGGTTTTTCCCGCGCCTTGCTAGACAGAGGTCAACGGCAAAATCCCCCCCTTAAAAAATTAAACTTTTAAATTAGGAAACCTTAACCCCGGGAAACTTGAAACCCAAACCCTTTTTATTTTTTTTTTTTTTTTTTTTTTTCTTTTCTAAAACAAATTAAAATCTTTGGGGGAAAGGGGGCCCAAAGCATTAAGGGCCCAAAATGAGGATGTCTTAACACTTTACATAAAAAGTGTGGGAAGCAGTGAGACTACCCTATTGACTAAAAATAGTTTAAAGACGGGTTGTAATGCAAAAAACTAAAGGGATGTTTATGAAGAGGCTTACTTTCAATTTTCGAAGTGGGGATCCCAGAATTAATTAATTAGGGAGACCAAGTATGTTTTAAAGGAATGTAAAAAATACATGGAAAGGGTTTATTCAAATATGGAATTTAGTCCCGTGATCAAAAAACCCACAGAAAAACCCTTTTTACCCCAATTTAAATTACCAGATTTGTATTGCTCCTTTTTGGGAAGGGGGAAAAAATTGGGTATTTTTTCCTGGGATAAAATAAAAATTGATTGATGATGGGGCCTGTTTTAAACCAGAGGTGCAAAAAATTAAATATTTTTTGGGTCATTTGAGAGGTTTTCTGAAATATTGCGGGAAAAAAGGAATTAACAGTAGAAAAAAACCAATTATAATGTGGCACTCAAGTTTTCTTAGGGGGATAATTATGAAGAAAAGATCAGAAAAACAATTAATCTTTTCTCCCAATTTCCCATGGATCTACGAGCCTTCTCCCCCAATTACAGAAAATTGGAAGAGTTCAGAAAAAAATTTTAAATTGAAACACAAAAGGGGCCCTTTGAAGCTCATAAAACCCTTGACTGAGTAGACTGGACGGCAGTATCATGATATGGAAAAAAACTACCAACCAGGGTGCGAGAACCCCTTAAATCAGAGGGGACAATAGTAATTACTTCAGGTTTAAGCAAATAGAGGGGGGATTTTTACAAGAGTGCCAAAAAATTTGCAAGGTAGGGGAAGGGGAAAACCCCCACAGGAAAAATTTAGAAAACTAGACCTAAAGGGGGTCAGCTATTCCAAACCACCTTTAGAGTTGAAAAAGGGCCCCCATTGGTGGGTTGTTATCCCCTCCTACTAAAAATTTCGATGGGAAGAAAAAAACCCAGATAAGGTTCAAAATTTGACCAGCCCGGTTTAAAACCCCCATTAAGAACTACTCAAAGAAAAAGGGCCCCTTCCCAAATATGGGTTTTACCGGGGAAGTCAGAAAAAATTTTGCTTTCTGCGAGGAAAAAACCATTTCCCTCCCTCCACTTGTAAAAATTTTACCCAGATTATTCCACTAGGCTCAAAAAAGGTTTAAAGGGCCCGGGGAAACTGCCTAAAGCCCTTTGTGGAAACATTCAATACAAGCCTGTCCTATTTGTCTGGGTACTTGTAAGAAGTGTAGGGAAAAACCATTATCACATTTCCTTTTGGGCCTAATGGGATGTGGGGAACGACCCTACTGTTGTTAAAATGGCCCGTAAAAATAGAAGTAGTTTCCCCCCTGTCCCAAAAGCAGAATTGAAAGTGAGCCCGAAAAGGTTAAAATTTAGCCATTGTGAAAACAAAAAATTTGACAGTGGTGCACAAAGATCATTTTTAGTTGAGAGAAGTTGATCTATTACAACTACCTATAATTAGCAAGGTTTAACCTAGCCCATTTCGGGTTTTCTGGCCCCAAAAAAGAAGCTCAAAGTTTTGACATTGTTTGACCACTAGTCCAAAAAAGAAATTATAAAGTAGGGGGAGCTGCTGTAGTTAAAAACACGGTATAAATTTAATTGTAAAAAGGCCTTTAAAACTACAGTGAAAGTTGGGGAAAAAGAAAGATGTTGAAATAGTTAAAAAATACCGTTTAAGATGTTGAGGCCCTACCATTAATAATTTGGGGGCTGAATTTTTTGGGCGATTCCTAAGTAAGGGCAATTTAAAAAACAAAAATTTCCCTGTTCACCAGTGCCGGGGGTGAAATTTTTAAAGAGACCTTCCCCCAAACCACCAAACCCGCCTGAACAGGGGGGAATGAAGCCTAGTCTGCAAAACCCCTCTTGGGTTTTAAAAATAGGAACTTCATTTGTACCCCCTCAAATCAAACGAGTAAGAAGAAGAAGGAAGGAAGGAAGGGGGAAAAAAAGGGGATATCCCCCTGCATAAATTAGGGGGTTAGAAAATATCAGATCAACCTGAAAAAGTTACCCAAAGAGGACAAAATAATCTAGACACTATGATCACATTTTTCCCAAATTTTGTAAAAGATAATATAAGTAGGTCTACCTTGGCAAAAAAATGCCCCCGTTTTTACCTTCCAATTTTTCCCATAGTTAAGAGCCAATTATATAGTTAAAAATGCAAACAGAAGAAAAATCTGTCTAAATTGGAGTGCTATGATAAAATAATTCAAATCAATTTAAAAGATGACTTTATCGAAAAAAAATGGGGCAGAGAAGTAAATCATAATAAAATGGGCCCTTTTTTTAACCCCCCCCAGCAGAGCCAAAAAATTTATCAACCCCAATCCCCTTTTTGAAAATTTTAATTGTAGTTTCAAAACCCAACAAGATGCTAGTTTAAATGGCCCGCCTTCAGAAAAAAAACCGAATCTTTGTCCAATCTAGAGGGCCCCAGTAAAATTAAAAAACAGTTAAAAATTTCCTATGTGGTGATATATCCCAAGGGATTCCTATGATTAGGTCAAGGGAAAAAAGGGAAAAAATTTTAAAAAATTCTATGGCCCTGAAAATATATTTTTTTTAAAAAAGGGCCCCCTTTGCCAAAATATAGGTTTTAAATCAGTTCGGTTTTTTTCATGCTCAAGCCCCTTTTGTTTAAAAAAAACAAATTTCAGTACTATTTCAAGGGTTCTGATTTGCCCAGAAATTAAAAGGAAAAACTTCCCCTTTTGGATAATTTTCAGGGGGCGATACATTTTAGAGGAAAGTACTAATAAAAAAATTTTTAACCTGGGTAAAAAAGGTGCAGGAAAAACGTGCGAGCTCCCCTTACAGAGTTTGGAAAACTAATTCTCCAAGGCTAAAAGGGGGTAATCAGGGAAGGGTTTCCTAAATTTTTTACGCCAACCCCCGGTTCCCAAACATTTGGTGTTAGGATTATGGGGGGAAGTAAAAAAATGATGAACTTTAAAATTTAAAATGTCCCAGATGTTTCTGATGAAATCCTAACAAAAAGAAAAACCCTAAGTCAGGGGCAGCCAAGTTTTTGACCCCCTTGGGGTAGTGAGCCCCAAAAACTATAAGGGGTAAAAGTCTAATACAAAAGGCCTGGGGAAACACCTCTATTGGGATACCCCCCCTGATGGGAAGTATACAACAGGGGTGGGAGACTATAAAAAACTGAGTTTAATTTTAAAATAAAAGAAGTTCACCTAAGTAGAAGAATAAATTTCGGGTGGGCGGGAAACCCCAGCAACTACACATATTTGTGAGCTTCAAAAAAGTGCATAAGGTGCCCCCCCCGTAGCTTATCTTAAAGCAGGAGAGGAATGTAATTTTAAAATATTTAAGCTCGGGTTGCCCCCAAAAAGCCTAGAAACCCTACCTCAAAGGAGCGACTGCATTTGGGAATTAGGCACAAAATTTGCACAATATCTAAGTTATTTATTACAAATTAGTGAGGAATACATGTGGACCGATAGTGAAATCTGCCTACACTGGTTAGTGAAAAAATCTAATTAATAAAAGCGAAAGTGTGTCTGTCTGTCTGTCTGTCTGTCTGTCTGTCTGTCTGTCTGTGTGTGTGTGTGGTATAGGTTCCGCCCCCCGTGGCGCAAACACCCCATATGGCACATTTTTTGGGAAACGGGTCGACCAGGGGAAGGTCATAAGCCCCCTTATGAGAGATCCGATCACTTTTTTTTTTTTTTTTTAGCAAGCCTATTAGCGAGAATTTTGAAAAAAAAAAGTGGGTTGCGAGAATTGAGGGAAAACCCTTTAGTAGGGTGATGGGTAATGGGTGAGTAAATGGGTGGGGTGATGGGTAAGGGTGTGGGGTGATGGGTGAGTGAATGGGGGGGGGGTGATGGGTTGGGGGTGGGGGGTGGGGTGAGGAATAGGTGGGGGTGATGGGTAATGGGTGAGTGAAGGGGTTGTGGTGATGGGTAATGGGTGAGTGAATGGGTGGGGGGTGATGGGTAATGAGTGAGTGAATGGGGGGGGTGAGGGGTAATGGGTGAGTGAAGGGGTGTATGGTGATGGGTAATGGGGAGGGGAATGGGTGGGGGGTATGGGTAAGGGTGAGGAAGGGGGGGGGGGGTGATGGGTAAGGGGTTTTTTGAGTGTAATGGGAGTGAATGGGTGGGGGGTGAGGGAAATGGGTGAGTGAATGGGTGGGGGGTGATGGTAATGGGTGAGTGAATGGGGGGGGGGAAACATACTTTTCTACATCCAGATTTCAGGAAAGTTGAAGGGGCTATTGGAGAGCCCTGTTTGGTGGGCCTCGGCCCCAACCAAACACAGGTTGGGGCCGCGGGCCCCACCAATACCCCTCCGCAGGAGTCCCAAAAAAAGTCCCCCGGAGGGGGCTTTGCGGCTAGAACAATAAACCCCTTATGTCGGGGAATCGTTTTGATAAGATAAATTATTTGGGTTTCCACATTCATTTAAAATCAGTTGCTCCCAAGAAAACCCCAGCTGAATTTTTTTTTGTTTGTGATAGAGGAACAACACCCTCAAATAAATACGGGATTATGTTAAAGGTCCTACCTGGCTAAAAAAAAAATGAAGGGCCTAATAAAAAGGCTATAGTAAGTCAGAATATCAGAAGATATAATTAGGAACCTATTTGATCCCAGCCCCCTTTTAGGGATATAAAAAGGTTTTCTTTTAATCAAACTATAAAGATTTTAAAATTTGGTATTCAAATTATAAAGGGGATAGTTCTGATCCTTTAAATTTTTTGGGGTTTAGAACAATACAAAAGCAGGGAATTTTCCCTGGGGAATATCAGCTTTTAGTTTCGGCCCGCCCCAGTAGGAAAACAAATTATAAATATTGGGTCTGACCAGAAATGAGGGCATCTTTTTAGGGTCGAGGAAAAAATTGGAATGCTGATTTCCCGATAAAACTCAACCCCCTGCTAATTCCAAAACGTCATCTTTTACTAAATTGTAGTGGATGAATCTATGGGAACCTTACAGGGCGGAATGGCTGACACGTTAGCCTTTTCAGCGGGGAAATTTTTGGATACCGCGGGGTTTAGACGGGCAGTTAAATACTACTCACTTTTTGTATCAAAGCAAGAGATATGAGGGGGACTGATCACCATCCCGGGCCCCCTCAATCCCATGGATCGAATAAATTTAAAAAAATTTTGGGTAGCTGGTGTGGGACTATAGGGGCCCAATAATAATTAAGGAGATAATGCTCCCCCCAAAAAAAGTATATGTCTGTTTTTTTATTGCACCTTACAAGGGCTGCTCTTTTTATAAATAGCTGATGATTTAAGGCCAAAACCTTTTTTAAAAGTGTTCGGGGGTTTTGTGGCTCGGCGGTCGGCCCTCGGCGTTTGAGTAGCGAAAATGTACTAACCTCGTGGGAGCCTCCCCCTATTGTTAGAAATATTAAATCATCCATCAGTACAAAAACCCTTAGATTTTAGGAAATGCTCATGGGCCTTTCACCCCTGAGTCCTTGGCAAAATGGTTACAGGGAATGATTGGCATAGTTAAGTTTTGTCTTGGGAAAAAAATCTCCACAAGCAAAGATAGGTCTAGAAGCCCTAAAAAACCATGTGACTGAGTTTGAGCCCCCCGTTTCAATAACCGACCCTAATTTATTGGATTCTAAATAAATAAAAAAGTACTACCCCCTCAATATAATTTATGGGAAAGACTGGAACCCTTTCCTTTAAATAGAAAAAAAGGGGGAAGATATATAAGACTAAAATAAAATACCCTCCCAAATTCGGAAGGTTATAAACCCCTTAAGTAAATGTTAAGATCATGGGATAAGCATTGGAGTGCGTTTATTTAGAGTCAAAGGGGGAAAATTTTTATGGGCTCAACAGCCAAAAAATCAAAGCCCAATTAAAGTAGGAGTAGGAAATTTTAGGGGAGTACCCTCGTTCGCAATGACCTTGGGAAAAAAATAGCAGAATTGCATAATAAAGGGGGGATTGTGAGGTCAGTGGAGTTATAGTCGGGGGAACAAGATGTGTGCGGACGGAAAAAAATTGATTCCCCAGAGCTAGTAAAGAGGTAAATGAGGACGAAGTTGGTTTTGGAGGCCAACTTAGGGGATTCCCGCTCGGAGGAAAGCTGTTTAAAGGTAAAACCCTTGGAGAAATTTCATTAAAGGGGGTCAAACTACTAAAGAAAACCCTTTATTTTTTCGCTGTCCCCAGTTGTGGAAATTATCCACAAAAAACCGCTCTTAATTAGGAAATGGTATGGGGAATTTTGACGCCTCCCCTGTAGGGAGACTAGAAAAAATTTTCCACCTATGTATATGTATTTAAAATTGGGTATACAAAAGATGCATTAAATATATAATATAATTTGACACCTATAGTACCCCCATTAATCAAAGGATTAAAAAAAATATAAGAATTTTGAGGAACTTCCACGAAGGAGTAAACATTTTTGGAACGTTCCACGTGTAGCCCATAGCCCAGCTGATAGGATTTCAGGAAGGGGATCATTCACACATTAGTCCTACACGTGGGAAAGGGGTAGCCACTTCTTGATTGTACACTAAGTGTAGCACCCTCATCTTAATATGGTGAGCCCAAAGGGTTAACCCATCAATCGGTTAAAGTGGACAAAGTGGTTTTAAAAAAAACCACAAAAGTATACGAGCCGCGCCCGGAACGTGGAAAGTTAACCCGGCACCCCCGCGGCTACCCCCATGCCGCCCTTTTTGTGCACCTACCCCAAAAATTTCCAACGCCCCGAGCCGTCCTACAGCGTCTCCACCACTCCTTAAATAATAATCAAGCCTTCAAATCACTAACCCATGTACCCCTGGAGTATACCTTTTTTGCGCTAAATAGGGTATCATTGCAGTTAGGTAGTTTTTGGGTTAATAGCAATGTGAGATCACGTCAATTATTTCTTAATTTCAACCATAATAATGAATTAGGAATTATAGAATTTATGAATAGGTGAACTTTTGGATAGTGATTCCCCCTTTTTTTTTTCAAGGGCAAAAAATGAAGGGTCCAAAAAAACGTAAAAATATTCCTTTTCTGTAATTTGGGTTTTGAGTACGAAATATTTCATCAAACGTTTGGGCAACGTTTAAAGACTAAAATGTATTTACGTAGCAGCAGTATATTTTGTTTCTGTCCCTTTTGAAATCTATAAATCTAGCGCTTCTCTTCTCACAATTTCCCCGTGGGCTAAAAATTTCCTTTTCGTGTACATTAAACGCGCCGCCCTTTAACGGGCTCTTTTGTTTAGAAAAGGGAAAGGGAGCAACCCCTCTATGTGAAAACCCTTCTGCAATAATCGTAAAAAATGATATCGACAAGTTCTGGTGAGATTGAATAATAAAATCGTGATGTTAAAAAATATTTTTTAAAAATCACGGAGAGAGAGAGGGAGAGAAAAGAGAGAGAGAGAGAGAGGGAAGAGAGAGAGAGAGAGAGGGGGAGAGAGAGAGAGAGAGAGGGGGAAGGGGGGGGAGAGAGAGAGGAGAGGGAGAAGGAGAGAGAGAGAGATGAGAGAGAGAGAGGAGAGAAGAGAGAGAGAGGAGAAGGGAAAAGGGGAGAGAGAGGAGAGGAGAGAAAGAGAGAGAGAGAGAGGAGAGAGAGGAGAGAGAGAGAGAGGGAGAGAGAGAGAAGGAGAGAAGGAGAGAGGAGAGAGAGAGAGAGAGAGAGAGAGAGAGAAGAAGGGGAGGGAAGGAGGAGAGAGAGAGAGAGGATTTTGGGAGAGAGGAAGAGAGAGAAGGGGGAGAAGAGGAAGGGGGAGAGGTGGGAAGAGAGGAGGAGAGAGGGAGAGAGAGAAAGGGGGGAGAGAAAAAAAAATTACCCCCTTAATTTTAGGGGGGAAAACCCCGATGCCCCCCAAGAAAAAAGGAAAAAGTTGGTTGGGGGAGAGGAAAGGTTTTATAAAAAATCCCCCTTTACCCCTACTCCTATCCAACGCATATGGATTTTGGTCTGCCAGAGAAATGGTGTTCGTCTCCTTATTCCTGCATTCATAATCCCGGGCCCTCCCCAACTATAATTCCCCTCCCTTTGGTCATTTTTCTTAGTACACATGGTGACGTTCTTATTAAAGTGATTTTTTGTTTTGCGTTGGAATGAGCAGGGCGGGGGGAATAGAAAAGAGATTGTGCTAGTCTTTTTTAAACCTTAAAAAAATGGTATATTTATTTTTTTTCTCTCCGCAAAAAAAGAGATTCTAAACATTTGGGTGCTAATATAGACACATGGCAAATACAAAACAACAAATAACGTATTCCTCCCTTTTTTTTTTTGCAAACCAAACCCGCATTTTCAGGACAAAAAAAAAAAAGGAAAAAAAGGAAACACACACCCCAACCCACTTGAGGCACCTTTGAAGTTTAGGTGGGGAAACCTTCCACACTTCCTCCCACTGCCACTCTCCACACCCCACTGGAATCCTCTCCTGCAACCTGATACTGTTCATATATACGAACAACCTCCCGCGTACTTGACATTCTCCCTTCGTTAGCTATTCCCCTTCACATCCTCCTTTCTCTCTTCCCTCCACCGGTAACCCTTCCTAGCTGTCCTTCCCTTCATGCCACTGGCTCCTTTACCACCACCGCTGATTACAATAACATACGCATCCCGACCTTTCAATCACCTCCTACAATCCCCCCTCCCTTTTTGTTGCTCTCTGTTTTTCCTTTCTATTCCTCCTTCTCCTCCTCCTCCTCCTCGCAGCCGTCGGAGAACAAACTCTTGTCTTCAATCACATCACTTCAGAGAACAGGAGTAAATACAATTTTGTCACTCACGATCAGTATGGGAAATTTACCGTATAATTCTGCAGCAGTGACTGACAGAGGAGGCAAATATCAATGCAGCCTGAATGTCATGTGAGTGTATATTACCTTCGCCTTCTTACCTTCCATCATAACTTCCTCCTCCTTCACTCCCTCCTCATTCTTGTCGATCTTTTTTTTTTGGGGGGGGGGTTGGTCGCGAAATTGTTGATGCTTGTCCTGCACCGCTTGTCTGATCTGGGTAAAAGTATAGCAGTGGCGATAAAATATTTTTTCTTAAAAAATTCCCTGCAATTTTCCCATGTTGCACGTGTTTTCTTCATTTCCTGCTAGCCTTGACAGTAGGAACTTTCACCTTTTCTATGCTGTCTCTCTCACTTTAGACTTGATAGAATAGTTTATCACATACAACCTTGTAGTGATCAACAGGTTTGTTGCTGTTTGTTCTATATATGTGTACCTTTGTGTAGTTCACCTTCAAACACCTTTCCTCCTTATTTTATATCTGTGAGTGATTCAGATAAAACTTTCTTCATCTACACCATAAACTGCAGGAAATGACTAGATTTTTTCTCCATGATATTCCTTGATACGCCTGTCTCAGCAATATACCACCCCTACTATCACTACCACAACCACCACTATTACCACCATCACCACCACGGTACCATTTCACTAATAAATAATTCCTCTTTTTTCTCATCGATCCCTTTCAACAGCTGCCCGTATAAACATCTAAAATTTCTTTCCTATCCTTGTCTCTGTCTATACCATTAAACAACGCTATTTACCGCCTTATCATCTCATGTATACACTCCACACCTCCATCCATGAACCGTCTAATACAACACTTTTCCGTATCCGACCAGAACATAACACAATTTTCCTAAACTTATATCCCTTCCCTCTCCTCTCCACCTACATTCACTCATATTTCAATACCAACCCAAACGACCCATAAATCTATCTATTTTCAACTCACTCATTGACACCCACTTTCGTCTGCACGCCCAGACCCACACACTCTCCCATTCCCGGTCCCCACCCACACACAGCCCATCGCCCTGCCTCCCATCCTGACTTCCAGCCTGGTAATGACAGATCCATTTCCGTCCCGCCAATTACTCGTGCCTGGATAGGGATACAAAAAAAAACTTCAAGGAAAACCGGGCCGCCTAGAAAACCTTGCCAGCCGCCCACTTCTACCACTACCACCACAACCTCTACTTCTTCTTCCTCTTCCTATTGTTGTTGTTGTTGTTGTTGCTCTTGCTGTTGAAAATACAGTTTTTTAAAGGTGTTTTAGGTGTTTCGCTGCTGCTGTAGATAGTGAGGTTGTTTTCCATGATAATTATAAAGTTTTGAACGTCCTCCAAAGACAGTGTATTTACCTAGTTGTGAAATAAAGGAAATATATAGTTATATTCGTGGGGTCTTGTCTCCATATTTGTATCTCATGTATACAGTTAGCTTAAAATTATTGAATACTCTAATCATTTACTTTTTATTACCCATGCTATCTAAAACATCAATTAGCAGAAAAGGTAACAAGTAATTCCTAATATCATGCAATCACCTGGTCTTAAGCTTCATTTCTTGTCCTCTTGTGGCTCTAACTAACTTCCTATATACAAATGTCTTTCCTCTCAGTTCTTTCCACTCCCGTCAGAGTTGTTGTTGTTGTTATTGTTGTTGTTGTGTGTGAGGGTGTGTGTGCGTGCGTGCGTGCGTGCGTGCGGGCGGGCGGGCGGGTGTGTGTGTGTGTGTGTGTGTATTCATCTAGTTGTATTTTACAGGGCCTGAGCAACGCTCGTATGGTCCCGTCTCCAAATCAACATTTTTATCATTCATCCTTAGTGCTTAATGTTGGCCGAAGCCAGCACCCCGATAGGTGGGTCACAAACCCCGGCTAACACCCGGTACCCATTCACTGCTGGGTGGACAGGGGCTCGGGTTTTAAGGAAACAACCCATCTGTTTCCGCTCCGCCCGGGGATCGACCCGGGACTTCTCGGTTGTGAACCGGGAGAGCTGCCCCTACACTACAGAGTACCCTGTGTGTGTGTGTGTGTGTGTGTGTGTGGTGTGTGTGTGTGTGTGGTGTGTGTGTGTGGGGTGTGGTGTGTGTGTGTGTGTGTGCGTGTGTGTGTGTGTGTGTGTGTGTGTGTGCGTGTGTGCGTGTGTTGTTAGTGATTATTACTGATAATTCACACTAAATCCAAGATAATGCTGATCAAAGCATCCGTCGGAACATCTGTTCATTGATATATATTCTACATGTTCCAATCCTTCAAACTACCGTCCAATAGCTTTGACTTCCTGCCTTTCTAAAGCTTTTGAATATATACTTAATAAGAAAAATCTTAAGCATCTATATGCTCACAATCTTCTATCTGATCGTCAGTACGGTTTCCGGATAGGGAGTAATCTACTGGCGATCTTCCAGCTTTCTTAACTGAATCTTGGTCATCCTCTTTTAGGGGCAAAGACTACTATATAGTAGTCTTTGTTTAGGGTTTTCGGTGAAACTTTTGCTGTTGCCCTTGACATAGCAAAAGCTTTTGATAGAGTCTGGCACAAATTTATAATTTCCAAGCTACCCTTATTCGGTTTCTATCCTTCTCTCTGTACCTTCATTTTAAGTTTACTTTCAAACCGGTATATTGCAGCTACGGTTGCCGGACATTGTTCTTCTCCTAAGTCTATCAACAGTGGTGTTCCTCAGGGTTATGTCCTATCACCCTCTCTCTTTCTTTTATTCATTCATAATCTTCTAAGTCTAATTCAAAGCCCTATCCACTCCTACGCTGATGATTCTACCCTGCATTATTCAAAGTCATTTATTAGACGTACAACTCAACAGGAACTAAGTGATTCACGGAGAGATGCCCGCAAGCGCCTAGCTTCTTATCTTTCTATAATTCATGATTGGAGCAAAGCAAACCTTGTTTTGTTCAATGCCTCAAAAACCCAATTTCTTCACCTATTTACACGACAAAACCTACTAGACAACTATCCCCTCTTCTTCAATGACACTCAACTACCTCCTTCCTCTAAAATGAACATTCTTGGACTATACCTTACAAAA